>PIJE02001217.1:27950-105764 GCA_002895965.2 Coryphaenoides rupestris | reverse complement strand
ACTCCCTAAATATCATAGGCTTCCTCTGGTGAAAGCAACCGAAAAAAATGTGCGATCATTAATAGCCGACTGTTAAATTCATTAGACTTGATTCTCCCCATTGATCATTCCCAAAACATTGTCATAATAGCCTACTTCTTGTTTGGATAGTCTGTGTAACTGAATAACCTAATGTCAATAATGCAATTTGGACAACTGTGATGAGCCATGCTGTGATGAGCATAATTGTATGACGTGCAATTTCATAACTAGCCTATGTATTGCCAATGTGATGCGGGGATTTCACCTCGCCCTCTCTGTTCACGTTAAAGCTTCAACGTTAAAGCTTCGTTTGGTCTATTTTGGTTCGTTTAGAAACATGCATATGTGAAACCGAACCGTACCAACGTCTGTTTGCTACATTGTAACATTTTTTTGCCTGGTGCGGACCAAAGCAATCGAACTATAGGTGTGAAAGCAAACCAACGTGCGCACAGGACGCACGCACTAATAGGCGTATCCAAACACGGGCATAACGACAACACAAAAGAACAGAACAGCCTGACAACCATGATATGATTTTACATATAACAATTTACTATAAGATAAAAGCAGAATACGTCAGTCAAAGTAACAGAACTCAGTATTACACAGAACAAAGTAACAGCCATAAACTGTAGCACTGAGTAAACATGTGAACATTGTTGTGGTGCAAATTTACATTTTGGGAATTAGGCTACTATGTTTAATGTCACCTAATGAGATGGGTGGGCACTATGCGTGGAGCACAGCAAGTCAATTCTGGGTTTAATTTTGGAGACGGCCACTCGGAGATCATCCTCCACGTTTAGACGCGATCTGTATTTATTTGTAATATATTTCAGTGCCGAGAAAGTCTTTTCTCACAGCTATGTAGAGCCAAGCGGCGTCAGTACGTCCATCGCGGCCTTGGATAGCTGTGGATATTCTCTCTCCACTGAAATCCAGAACTCAGCAAGCGTCTTTGAATAAGTTTCTCAATTGCTTACACACATTTTTTGAAAGCATACCTCATTTTCTCAAAACTCTAAACACAAATCCAAAAACCACACACACACAAAATGCTAAACCCTATATATCTCCTGCAAAATGCTACTTTGCCTTCAAAACAATGTTATGTCTCCTCAAAATGGTATTTTGTGTTCTAACAACACACACAGACCATCATATGAGGACACATTTCTAACAACCAATTGAACACTGATGTGCTGAATGGAAAACACTACTATGAATGGGAAAACACCAGTATGAAGGCCTTATCAGGAGCATTATGCCTTTTCATGTTCAGTGTTTAGTGTACGCTTACTCCTGTTGTAAAATATAACTGTATAATATTTTTACTCAAATGTAAAACAACACACAAATATACAGTAACAACAAAAATATTTATTTTCTCCAAAACTGCTGTAGCCTATACATCACAGCAAACACAACTGGATGTGTAAATGATTTACACAGAACAAACAATAGAAAATAGGCCAGTACAGTCAAGAAACAAAGAAAGAAAAATGTAAAATACAGTAAAAAAGGACAAAAAAACGAGGCTACATCCTGTCTTCGGTTCCTGTCTGGCCACAGGACCTCATCGACATCACAGGCAATGTTCTCTCTGGCCAAGCAGCGGGGGAAGTATCGCCTAGTATGGTGAATCCAGCCCTGAAATGCGTCAGGAGCTACAGTATATCACCACATGCCTCCTCCATGGCCTGTATCAGTGGCAGCTTGTTTGTTGTATTTTTTTTGTTGGGCAGTGAATGAATGTGTTAGGATTCTGGTGGATCGGTCATACTGGGCTCTCAGATTGTTTATTTTCTGCGCCCTCAGTTTGGATTTGGTTTATTTGGGTATGTTTGGTGAAAACTACAGACACAAGACAGTAGTAGCGTTACTTTTATGTTTACTAGTCTTCCATCTCAGAATAATTTCTTTAGTTAGTATTTTCACCACTGTTCGTGCATTCTCTTTTTGCACATGGAAACTAGTCGTGTTCTAGTCACTTCTACCCATTTAGTGAATTGATCCGCAATGACAAGCATACGCTTTATCTGGTCAAATATTCTTGTCATGCTTAAAATGCAGCTGATGTCATAGTCTGCCTCCCTCCTGGTGTGTGTTCCCTGTGTGTTTGGTTTGTATTTGTGTATTGTTTGGTTTGCATGTTCCGCTTTCGATCTGTTCATTGTTTCCTGTTTGTATTGTATAGTCTGCTTTTGGTTAGTTTACTCCCTGTTTTGTCTGTCGGCCATTTTGTCTCAGCTGTTTTCACTTCCCTCGTTAGTCTCCCACTTTATACCTGCGCCAGTCTTGTGTTTTTTTTCGGGTTGTTGTCTCTAAATGGGGTGTTCAGTCTGTCTGTGCCCCGTTTTTTTACTTTGTGCTATTTAGATTACTTTTATTAAAGAATCATTGAAGTTAACTTTGCTCATCATGGGATGCCCCTGGTTTCCTTGACAATGTCAAGAGTAAAATTAATTTCCCAGTTTGTTCTCGCCATTATGTCTCTTATGACCCCTATTTGGCCGACATTAGACATACCAAAAGACATGCTATTAGTGGTTGGCGTTTGCAAGGTAAACCCATAACTTCCGAATACCAATGGATCAGATTGTTTCCACATTAGATCCCTTCCCAATAGACTAAGTGGAGAGCTATTCATAATCATGCAAATTTGTATTAGAATTTAATTCAGAGGTTAACAGTCACCAGGTGAAGAAGTGGCGTAAAGCATGTTTGTGGTTATCCTCTATGGTGATACAATACAGTGAGTATTGTTTTAGGTTTGTTGTTCATCTGCAAATCATGTTTAGACTCCACTCTGTGGGCACCCGTCCAACCCTACAACCTTCGTCCAATGTCCAAATCTACCATAACTAAAACACTGTTCACAAACGTCATGGCCTGGGTGGCCAGCATGTCCCCAACCCCATAGTACGCTTCTCCCACTTCTCAGATACTTTTTTATGTTTTTAATTTGACTAGGGTTTTTAATTCCCAACAAAAACATTGCTGGCATCTCCATCCTTACTGTATGCTTTACCACTTCTCGATTAGATGAACGCAACTTAATAGGATTGGCACTTTTTATTTGTATTTTTAAATGTATTAATTTATACATTTTTGCTTAATTAGGTGAACACAGTATCAGGCAGCAAAGTTGTCTATATTATGAAAAAATTATATTGTGATAGCTTGCTGTGCTGCACCTCTGTACCGCCGTTCTATAAATAACCTGTTAGTGGACTTTGGAGGAGCACAGAGGGAGTGGTAAGCCCCGCCTCCTGGAGGGTCCTTCTATATCCCGCCCCTTGTAGCTCAGTCTCAACTAAGACAGCGGTCACTACGACACCTAATACCACCTGCAACTCTCTTGAAATATATTATTTTATTTATTTTTTTACTCTGCAAATTCGCGGATATAATGCCATGATTGCACTTTCATGGTCCTATGTACAGTAGTTCTGGGTTTTGCTTGCTTGGATCATGGACAGACTTGCTGTTGTCTATTTCAACCTTGAGCTCTATCTGAGGCGCCTGCTATTGCCTTCTGTCTGTCCCATAACAGTTTACATTTCTCCCACTCAGCGAACGTCTCTCGTAGATATGGAAAATCCCAGTTTGGGTCTCCCATTTCCCATATAGCATTCGTCTGCACAATCGTATGTGGTCACCACTAAATCATCCTTCTCCCGGATATGGAGACGCTATTTTTTTATGTATTGACCACCCAGCCATATCACGGATAAATGGCATTGTGTAATAGCTACCGATGGTTCACACTAACTAGTTGTCACACATCTACAGAAACTATAATTTCGCTTAACATATTACAGCAACCTTTAGCCCTCCAATCGAAACATGCAAATATGTCCGCGTGTCCCATTGTGTCATTGCATTTCCTCGCCAAATAACTATGGGCCTCTCGAATGTTGTCTACAGGGAATGTTATACTGGGAGATGATGAAGCTTCTGGTTCTGCTGTTGGTGGTCTCTAGGCTGAGCTTCTCGGAGGGGGATGCAGGTGCGGGTGAAATTTCAGGTGCGTATTTAGACTCGCTCTCTCCTGCATCCACAGCAGTGAGGAGTGCAAACGTCACCTCTAATCAAATGATCCTCAACATCAGTCATCACCTACATTCGCATCTGCACCGTCGTCAACATCCTCCCCAGCATTTCATTTACTACAACCATCGCCACTACAATATATTATAATTGTTATGCTTTGTTACCCATTTTTATGCCTGTATGACACCCATTGCACCCCGAACCATCCCCACTCTGCATTCCTTCTCAAGATTTCTTCTTTGTTAATTAACAGAGTCGTTTCTTGGTGCTATAGGGCTGGGGGCGGGGGAGTAGTAGTAATCACATGGCCCATAATCATATGGCCTGTAAAGCCCTTTGAAACTTTAACTGTGATTAAGATTAACACAAATACAATTGAAATTGACTTGTTGGTGGTGAGGAGGAGTAGGGTGATGACAGGCTGAATACGATGATGATCGGCATCATCATCATCATCCTGAGTGTCGGCCCCTATCAGGTCCGCAGGAGGCTGGGTCTACCTGTGAGATGTTCACGGACATGAAGGAGAGGGGTGTGACCGCGGGGGAGGCGCTCTACGTGGTGCCCGACGCTCTGCAGGACACGGTGTGGAGTGACTCCCAGCACGGCCTGTTCACCTGGCGCCGCAAGGAGGACGACGTCTACTTCTCCTCCGAGGAGGCGCGGATCCACCACCACGGCCCCGCCCTCCTCTTCCTCCGTCTCCGCACGCAGGACACCGGTCTCTACATCGCCCAGTAAGACGGCTGGTCGGCCACTACCACATATTTCAGAGGAAGCGATGATTAGACATTTCCTCCCCACAACCAGCAGACCAGAACCAGAGGGGGGCAGGCGCTTTTATGTGAATCGCTTTACAGTATTGCCTCACATTTACCCATTCATACACCGATGGCGGTGTCAACCATGCAAGGTAACAACCAACACGTCAGGAGCAGTGAGGGTTAGGTGGTGTAGCCTTGACTAAAATAAAATTGACCAAAACAGGCCATTCCAAGAATAATAATAATCAAGGGCGTATTTTTGTTTTGGACATTGGTGGGGACATCACAGATATTGCGCCAAGGATGCGCAATTACGCAACCGTGAGGTGTGGACATTGGTGGGGACATGTCCCCAGCGTCCCCACTAAATTCTACGCCCATGATAATAATAAAAAAAACGTCCAATCACACAAAAACAGTCAGCCGCTTAACATGGCAACATGTCTTTTTAAGTCACTTTGCATCATGAAGGAAAAGAATCGCATCCATGGTTTCAGGGGCCAGTCCAGTCCTCCTCTCCTCTATTACTCTTCCAGCGGCGCTGAACGCACGCTCACTGCTGCTGCTGCTGGTAATAAAGCCTCTTTGAATTTAATTTCATTTCATTGAGAGAGAGAGAAAAAAAAGCCCGAGCCCGGCCCGTATCCGAGCTAATGATGGGATAATTGGCCCGACCCGGGCCTCGGGCTCCATTGCAGGGCTCTACCACCAACACCGTGAATAGACGTAGATCACCTAGAAAGAAAATCCCGAAAAGATCACCTCTCGCACGCATCACTCATTCTATCGTCATACATTAACAAGGTCATTATTGCGCTACCTACTGCCACCCACTGACATGGAAGAGTATTTAATTACTCTGCCAGTCACTACATTGCAGGCACAGACGCTCAACCATGGCAAATTATTTGCAGTAACTAAATAATATTTTTTTGGACCAATTAAGTGAAATTGGATAATTTCCCACGGCACACCTGACGATCTCTCATGGCACAGTGGTTGAAAATCACTGACCTAGATCAACACATGTACAGTATACATATATTCTCAAGTGGAGTGTTCTGATTTCAGATCCTTGTCAAGAATGTTTTTTGTTTCATGAGATGTTTTCTATTTATAAGATATTTTACTTTTTGGAGGCAGTTATCCCTGCTGATATCGAGGACCGGCCCGCAGGATGGTTCAATCTGGACATTATGATTTTTAAACAAACACATACAACATAATCAAAACAGAAGAAAACCATATACAAAAACAAATTAATTGTATATATAGGCCTATATAGATATATTTTTTATTTTTATATTTTTATGGATTTATTTTTACCCATGGCCTACTGCTTCACAGTGTATTTAATTGCGCATTATATTTTAATTGACTTGGGCGTCTTGACGTTGTTGTACTGTGCTTAACTGTGTTACATGTGTTGATCTTGTTTGTACTATTGTTGCACAACCAATTGCCCCTTTGGGGACAAATAAAGTTCTACTTGACTTGACCTGATATTTGTTGCTATAATTCCCAAAATTATTAGTGCAAGCAAGACACCTCACTTTGGCGGGAGCGATACTCATTTAACATCCGCCAAATACGGGCAGATTGTAAAAAAAAGAGATAGGGAAAGAGATGTGGCATCACTGACTCATCCACACAATGGACCTTTCCCTATTCAAGCGCAAGTCCCGCCCCCCCTAGTTACTGTTGCTATGCCCCACAAGCTTTCCCACAGCTCTGCAGCATGTTAGTAATGTCCACTGAACAACGCCCCCCTGCTGATGATTCTCTCTCAAGGATTCCTGACAATATCGCTGTATGTTATTTGCCAAATGCCGCTACTTTATCTAAGAGAGTTCTACAGAAAGGTCTGAACTATTTGACACAAGGATATATTCATGACATTCAGATTTCGGACGGAGCAGACGACAACATAAAACTTGATGCTAAGTGTTGGCGATCTATGAGGAAGACACAAACGCCTCACAAACTCCACATTGAAATTCATCAGGACGACATCGTGGAGTCCTACTGCACATGTAAAGCAGGGTGAGTACGTTAGTGATGTTTACAATGAAAATAAGATCTGCTAACTACTAGCTACAATGGGCTAATCACCGAGCTATGCTAATCACACGATGGCGCGGTAACAATCTGGTCCCAGCGAAAAAAACATTTCACTGCTCAATGTACCTGTACACTGAAATAGGTGACAAATAAACCTTTGAATTTTAACTAATTAGCTAGCTTTGTAGCTTTTTGTGTCGCCGCTGCTGTAAATTGATGTGTGGAGTCGCTATCAACCATTTGATTGTTGCACTTGTGAACTTTCAGTGTTTTAAGTACATCATAAAAACCACTGCGTTCAGTAATTGCCTTATCAGATACAGCTCCTGTAAATAACTCAGACACAAAAATGACAGACCCACTTGGATCACATCCAGTCAATGCTTTGAGGGTTGTGCTTGACTTCTAGTCACTATAAAGCTGACTCTGTAAAGCCAGTGCAGATGGCACCTGGGTCTTACATTCAGTACCATCAATAATGACTAAAGTAAAGTTTTCAGGCATGTTTTTAATAATAATGTCTCTATGAGGCCATATGTAGTTGGTCTCATAGAGGCCACCAAATGTAAAATACATAAGCTCTATCCATGTATTAAAAACAAGTCCTGCAGACTGCATGGATACTCCAAATCTCGATGAAACGCGCTCCCTGTAATCTCTCTGGATATCTGTGGTCATTATTGCACGTTCCCCAAGCGCATCTAAGAACCATGTTGTTCTAACTAAATGTCTTGTAGTCCATTCGGTCCCTGTACAAACAAAGTGCGAGCTGCGTCCGTATTCTCGGCACAAAGTCAAGCATGTTCTCAGTGGGTGTTGGACTCCGCCAAGGTTGCCCCCTTGTCACCGGTTCTGTTCGTGATCTTCATGGACAGAATCTCAAGGCGCAGCCGAGGTGAGGAGAGTGTCCGGTTTGGGGACCTCAGAACAGATGGAATTGGTTTCAAAGCCGAACGCGACAGCTGCCGTGTGGGAGCACTTCGGATTCAAACCGAATGACCGTGAACCACTTAACCTGTGCGAGCCGGTATGTCGCATTTGTTGTAAAACAGTAGCAACTAAACGCGCCAATACAACAAACATGCATCTGCACCTAAAGCATAATCACCCATTCCATTTAATTGATTGTTTTTGGTTGTCTTTGGTTTTCATTCAAGTGCATTTTTTGTTAAAATAGACAGTCCATTTTATTTATTGTTTTTGGTTGTTCTCCCTAGTACCGCTATCAATTAAGCTACTTAATGATGGGAGCTTTCCCTGATGGAACAGTGCAACAGTATGGTGGGGCAATAGTGCAATAACTAGTGGGCAGTGCAATCATCCTTATGGACTAAATTTTTATACTATTTATTGGAGGAACTGTGTGTGTGTGTGTGTGTGTGTGTGTGTGTGTGTGTGTGTGTGTGTGTGGGGTTTGGGTGTGTGTGTGTAATGGGTGTCAGAGTGGGGTTGTGTGCGTGTGTAAGCATAATCACCCATTCCATTTAATTTATTGTTTTTGGTTGTGTTTGGTTTTTATTCAAGTGCATTTTTTGTTAAAATAGACAGTCCATTTTATTTATTGTTTTTGGTTGTTTTGTTTATTTATTTTGGATATTTAAAATGTCTTCCAGTTTCAGTGTTAAATATTCTTTAGAATATTAGGTTGAAACCGCTGTGTCTCAAACAACTAACGGCAATATTATCGGCTTATCGCAATAAATTTCTGGGACAATTTATCGTCCAGCAAAATGTGTTATCGTGACAGGCCTACCTGTGGCCCTTATATTGCTAAAGCTTTGATTGCAAATTGCACAACATTTGGCTTTGACGAAGTGTGCAAAATCTGAGAGGATTCAGATGCTAGTTGTCTTTTGAAGAACGTGATGGCTTTAAGAATTGAAATCTGGGTCTAAAGCAGGGAAATGTGTTAATAGTTCAGCAGAATTGGTTTAGGGAGTTGACACATGAGTTACAGGTTGTGGTCATTGTGTCATAAGTTCCAGTTTTTCTGTGTAAACAATTGAGAAAAACTGTAAAAGCGGTCTTTAAGGTGCGGCCACTTGACAGTTCAACCAGTGCGTCCTCCATGTCGGATGACAGATGACTTGCGGTCGTTTCAGTGAATGGTGATCTTATCCAGTCATAAGTATTTCCTCGGGGAAATACTTGTTAAAGTGTTCCAGGAGGGCTTAAAGGTGGGTAGAGATAGACTTCTTTACAGTGTTGGCACTCAGATTATTTTCCTCCATGAATTCCTCCAGCTCAGGAAACATATCAATCCTGCCCATTTCAACTCGCGCAGTCCAGCGATCCACTTTCCTCTTGACTGCGCGGATTTTATCATTCCGCGACATGATGGCTGTGTCTTCACCTTGCAATGACACGTTAAGTCCGTTCAGTCTGTCAAATATGCAAGACAAATACCTAGCCTTGTTAACCAGTCAGGGTCAGTCAGGTGGTCAGCGGGCTGGAACCCATGGGCTCCATCAGAAATAAGCGCAACTCGTCTCGCAGTTCATACAGGCGGCTGAGAACATTTCCCCGCGAAAGCCACCTGATGTCTGTGTGGAACAGCAGGCCCTGGTGCTCCGATCCCAGTTTGTTGCAGAGAGTGGCGAACAGCCTGCTGTTGAGTGGACATGATTTTATGTAAGTTGACCACAGAGCTTCTCTGTGGATAATACAGTGCATAAAGTTAAAAGCCCGTCTACTTTGCATTGGCGCCCTCTTGTGGTGTTAAGCCAGACAAAAAAGTAAATTTAAGAGGATTCTGAAATCATCTCGCAACCCCCCCCCCCCCCCCTCGGCGTCTCGCGACCCACAAAGGCACACTTTTAGTTTTTTTAAAACTGACAGACGGGCCGGGCCATTAGTAGATGAGGATCATAATGTCTAACTTGTGTTATGATGCCATACACTGTATATTGAAGGAGCCTAGTAATCGTATCAACATCTATAGGCTGCCACTATGTAGTTAATAATAATAAATAATAATAAATAATAATAAATGAAGTACAATTCAATAATATAACAATATTTATTGAACCAGAGGGATTATAAATCATATGTGCTCTAATAATAAATAAATGTTATTTTCTTTCTTCTCCTCATTGAAGAACCTAACAGCTGAGCATCGTCAGACACATCAGTGGACTCATCTAAACCTATGCATGGTGCCTTATGAATGTCTTCATCCAGCTGAGCACATCCTGGCTTCATATTTCCCTTTTCTTTGTGGCTGATGATGCTGATATAGCAATTTCATTGATTTTAGCACAAAACTCTTCTTTATGTTTCCCCTCAAATAAGGTTTCAGCTACTGCACTCATGCTCTCCTGAACAACCCCTCCGTCGGTCAATGGTTTTTTTTATGTTGACCCAAAATCCAAGCAACGTTAAGGGAACATTCATTAGCACGTTGTTGGGCAGTGAATGAATGTGTTAGGATTCTGGTGGATCGGTCATACTGGGCTCTCAGATTGTTTATTTTCTGCGCCCTCAGTTTGGATTTGGTTTATTTGGGTATGTTTGGTGAAAACTACAGACACAAGACAGTAGTAGCGTTACTTTTATGTTTACTAGTCTTCCATCTCAGAATAATTTCTTTCACTAGTATTTTCACCGCTGTTCATGCATTGTCTTTTGCACATGGAAACTAGTCGTGTTCTAGTCACTTCTACTCATTTAGTGAGTTGATCCGCAATGACAAGCGTATGATTTATCTGGTAAAATATTTTTGTTATTCTTAAAATGCAGCTGATGTCATAGTCTGCCTCCTTCCTTGTGTGTGTTCCCTGTGTGTTTGGTTTGTGTTCTTTTAGCTTGTTTGGTTTGCATGTTCCAGTGTTATATTTTATCTGTTCATCCATTGTTTCCTGTTTGTATTTTTAAGTCTGCTTTTGGTTAGTTTACTCCCTGTTTTGTCCTGTCGGCCATTTTGTCTCAGCTGTTTTCACTTCCCTCGTTAGTCTCCCTATTTATACCTGCGCCAGTCTTGTGTTTTTTTTTTTTGTCGGGTTGTTGTCTCTAAATGGGGTGTTGGAGTCTGTCTGTGCCCCGTTTTTTTTACTTTGTGCTATTTAGATTACTTTTATTAAAGAATCATTGAAGTTAACTTTGCTCATCATGGGATGCCCCTGGTTTCCTTGACAATGTCAAGAGTAAAATTAATTTCCCAGTTTGTTCTCGCCATTATGTCTCTTATGACCCCTATTTGGCCGACATTAGACATACCAAAAGACATGCTATTAGTGGTTGGCGTTTGCAAGGTAAACCAATAACTTCCGAATGTGGATGGATCAGATTGCTTCCACATTAGATCCCTTCCCAATAGACAATATGGAGAGCCATTCAGAATCATGCAAATTGGTATTAGAATTTAATTCAGAGGTTAACAGTCACCAGGTGAAGAAGTGGCGTAAAGCATGTTTGTGGTTATCCTCTATGGTGATACAACACAGTGAGTATTTGTTCATCTGCAAACTCATGTTTAGACTCCACTCTGTGGGCACCCCTAGGGCAACCCTACAACCTTTCGTCCAATGTCCAAATCTACCATAACTAAAACACCTTTCACAAGCGTCATGCTCTGGGTGGCCAGCATGTCCCCAACCCCTTAGTACGCTTCTCCCACTTCTCAGATACCCTTTTTTATGTTTTTAATTTGACTAGGGTTTTTAATTCCCAAAATAAACATTGCTGGCATCTCCATCCACTGTATGCTTTACCACTTCTCGATTTAGATGAACGCAACTTAATAGGATTGTCACTTTTTATTTGTATTTTTAAATGTACTTATTTATACATTTTTGCTTGATTAGGTGAACACAGTATCAGGCAGCAAAGTTGTCTATATTATGAAAAACTCAATTATATTGTGATAGCTTGCTGTGCTGCACCTCTGCACCGCCGTTCTATAAATAACCTGACTTTGGAGGCACACAGAGGGAGGGGTTAAGCCTCGCCTCCTGGAGGGTCCTTCTATATCCCGCCCCTTTTGTAGCTCAGTCTCAACTAAGACAGCGGTCACTACTTGACACCTAATACCACCTGCAACTCTCTTGAAATATATTATTTTATTTATTTTTTTACTCTGCAAATTCGCGGATATAATGCCATGATTGCACTTTCGTGGTCCTATGTACATCTGGGTTTTGCTTGCTTGTGGATCATGGACAGACTTGCTGTTGTCTATTTCAACCTTGAGCTCTATCTGAGGCGCCTGCTATTGCCTTCTGTCTGTCCCATAACAGTTTACATTTCTCCCACTCAGCGAACGCCTCTTGTAGATATGGAAAATCCCAGGTTGGGTCTCCCAATTTCCCATATAGCATTCGTCTGCACAATCGTATGTGGTCACCACTAAATCATCCTTCTCCCGGATATGGAGACGCTATTTTTTTATGTATTGACCACCCAGCCATATCACGGATAAATGGCATTGTGTAATAGCTACCGATGGTTCACACTAACTAGTTGTCACACATCTACAGAAACTATAATTTCGCTTAACATATTACAGCAACCTTTAGCCCTCCAATCGAAACATGCAAATATGTCCGCGTGTCCCATTGTGTCATTGCATTTCCTCGCCAAATAACTATGGGCCTCTCGAATGTTGTCTACAGGGAATGTTTATACTGGGAGATGATGAAGCTTCTGGTTCTGCTTGTTGGTGGTCTCTAGGCTGAGCTTCTCGGAGGGGGATGCAGGTGCGGGTGAAATTTCAGGTGCGTATTTAGACTCGCTCTCTCCTGCATCCACAGCAGTGAGGAGTGCAAACGTCACCTCTAATCAAATTGATCCTCAACATCAGTCATCACCTACATTCGCATCTGCACCGTCGTCAACATCCTCCCCAGCATTTCATTTACTACAACCATCGCCACTACAATATATTATAATTGTTATGCTTTGTTACCCATTTTTATGCCTGTATGACACCCATTGCACCCCGAACCATCCCCACTCTGCATTCCTTCTCAAGATTTCTTCTTTGTTAATTAACGGAGTCGTTTCTTGGTGCTATAGGGCTGGGGGCGGGGGAGTAGTAGTAATCACATGGCCCCATAATCATATGGCCTGTAAAGCCCTTTGAAAACTTTAACTGTGATTAAGATTAACACAAATACAATTGAAATTGACTTGTTGGTGGTGAGGAGGAGTAGGGTGATGACAGGCTGAATACGATGATGATCGGCATCATCATCATCATCCTGAGTGTCGCCCCTATCAGGTCCGCAGGAGGCTGGGTCTACCTGTGAGATGTTCACGGACATGAAGGAGAGGGGTGTGACCGCGGGGGAGGCGCTCTACGTGGTGCCCGACGCTCTGCAGGACACGGTGTGGAGTGACTCCCAGCACGGCCCTGTTCACCTGGCGCCGCAAGGAGGACGACGTCTACTTCTCCTCCGAGGAGGCGCGGATCCACCACCACGGCCCCGCCCTCCTCTTCCTCCGTCTCCGCACGCAGGACACCGGTCTCTACATCGCCCAGTAAGACGGCTGGTCGGCCACTACCACATATTTCAGAGGAAGCGATGATTAGACATTTCCTCCCCACAACCAGCAGACCAGAACCAGAGGGGGGCAGGCGCTTTTATGTGAATCGCTTTACAGTATTGCCTCACATTTACCCATTCATACACCGATGGCGGTGTCAACCATGCAAGGTAACAACCAACACGTCAGGAGCAGTGAGGGTTAGGTGGTGTCTTGCTCAGGGACACCTCCACACTTAGCTAGGAGGTGGAGCCCGGGGATCGAACCAGCGACCTTCCTGTTGCCAGATAACCACTCTTACCTCCTGAGCTACTGCCGCCCCCGCCAATAATAATAGAGGACTGGTGTTTGTATGATGGATGATGTACAGAGCAGTCTGAACTGCCAGAGCTTCCTTGTAGTGTCTTCATGCCTTGCCTCACCCCACTCCCCACACAGGCTCAACATCTCCGGGGAATGCTACATCTTCCACGTTCCTGTGCTTGTGTTGTCCGCTAAGCGTCCACTGGGAAAACATCGACTCTACACCGACATCCAGGCCTCTGCCTCCAGATCCAGAATCCCCTGTCCGGAGCAGGTTGCGGGTGTCTGCAAGACTTTAAATGGAGAACTCAGCTGGTACTCGGTATGGCAGCTGTTTCCTGTTTCTCTACCGCAGTACTTTAGATTTACTAGAGATGACAAACTTAACATGTCAGTTACCGATGCAAGCATGCTAATTTCGCTTTATGTGTACCAGCGCCTTCAGCTACAAGCTAAAAACACATCTTTTTACATTTACATTTACATTACATTTAGGCTCGTCTCCGTGGAGTCCGCCACCTTGAAGCCTGACTGATGAGGGTCGAGCAGGTTGTTATCGGAGAGATAGGATGATAGTTGGGTGGAGACAGCACGTTCTATGGCTGTAGTCTAATCTATGAACACAACAACGCGGGACAAGCTTTGTTTGTGGGACATCGTGGCGGCTCTATTGCAAGGGGTGTGGTCTTAAGAAATCAGGCAATCTTATTGGTTATTATTCTCCGTATGACTGACCGGGTGGAAAGGTCCATTGGTTTCCAAGTAAATTTCCCCCCTATTCCATGTCCGGCTGAGTCGGGCTGGGTCATGGTCTTGTCAGCAAGTTGGTCAGTCACTCTGCATAGTCTAAGTCACCCCCACACAAGCAACACGCCTAACTCTTAATAAAACTTAAAAACACTAACATTAATTTCCCACCCATAATTCTTTGCCCCGGTATTGAAAACAATACCGATTTGCTGCCAATAAAAGTGGGCGTGTCCAGCGTGCAGTTCTCTGTGACCAGTGGAAAAATGTGAAGCCGCCAATCAGAGAGCAGCTTCTGGTCAGGTGCTTGCCAAAAGTTTACTGACTCCCATACACACACATTTGGCTGGCAGACTACGCCCAGGCAAGGCTGCGGGGCCTAGCGGCCTCAGACCCAGAGTGCTCAAGGTGTGTGCGACTCAGCTGTGCACCGACCCACCCGAAACCAGTCAGCATCAGGGGGACCGAGGTGGACATTGTCGAGGAATACAAGTACCTGGGTGTCCACATAGTCAATAAAATGGACTGGACTAAAAACACAGAGGCCCTGTATAAGAAAGTTCAGAGTCGTCTGTATTTCCTACGGGGGCTCAGATCTTTCAAGGTCTCGTAGAGGAGGTTACTGAGTAAACTACTCATTATTATGGACAACACCTCTCATCCGCTGCACGCCACACTGCATGGATGGATGGACAATGAACACAGCAATATCATGTGCAATATTACCTTTCAACATCATGTGCATTTTTCTCAGTATCACGTGCACATGATGTTGGGCAGTAATATTAATAATATTACTGCCCAACATCACGTGCAATACTCTCAGTATCATGTGCTATATTATAATGTTATTATTATTATTATTATTATTATCATGTTACCTCTGAATATTACCTTGCAATATTACCTCTCATCTCCTCATGTGCAATACTTCTTCTTAATATTATCCTTGCAATATTACCATGCTACATTACTTTTCAACATTATGAAGAAGAGTCGAGCCGTGACGTTATTAAGGCATTTGTGTCGGTCTTCAGGTTGTTGAGTGAGAGCAATGGTTTGAGTCTGGCGATGTTTCTGAGCTGAAAAAAGTTATTGTGTTTTTCTTTTCTTTTCTAAACTTCTTACAGACTGGTCATGCAGAAAGTTTAATTATACTTTTTGCTCCGGCCCCAACTATAGTAGTTCTACAGTCTATGACACAGGCCCACAGAGCGCGGAGAGATTGGCTGAGCGACACACTGTTTGGCCGCTCACCAAACGCCGGCCAATCACACACTATGACCCCATCCCCCTTGCCCCATGGATGCTAAAAGTCACAAAAGGTGGGGCAGACGATGCTGATGCCGCCAAGTGCAGGAAAATCGCTTGTGTTTGTCACTCTGGCCAGCGGTTCTAGCTACACGTACGGCAACAGCATCAGCCAAGCATGAAGAAGCCATATAGCTGCACATCTCGGTTTGAACGTAGCCTAACAGAGTATGCAGTTAAGCACTGGTTTCTCTCACCAAATGTACAAAATGGTTTTAATGAACTTGATTGAATACATACAGGTATATGAACATTATTGTGAGTGTTGTTCTTAAACAGACTTTTCAGAGGGGACTGACTGACTTAGATCAAGTAAGCGAAGGGCCACACATCGTACAATTTGATTGAAACGTGAAACACATAGTGCTGAATTATGTTCAACGACAGGAATTTGGTAGATTACTTGACGATGGGCTATTGGCCCACGCAGAGTACCTTTCTGTTAGAACATTTTGATTTCGAGGACCCCTGGGTGTTAAAAAGATGCAGAGTAAGGGGCTGAATCTTCTGCTTCCTCCGGCTACAAGATCTGGAACACGATGTCCGAGAGGTCATGACCTAAACCGACCCACCGGGAACATGTGACACACAGACATGTCCATATCAGCATGTATGAACGTGCACATGATGTTGGGCAGTAATATTAACAATATTACTGCCCAACATCCTGTGCAATATTCTCAATATCATGTGCTATATTATTATTATTAATATCATGTTACCTCTGAATATTACCTTGCAATATTACCTCTCATCTCCTCTCATCATCATGTGCAATATTCTTAATGTCATGTGCAATATTACCATGCTACATTACCTTTCAACATTATGTACAATTTGTTCTAGAAGAAGGCTGCATAGTATTCTGCTGTTGGTAAGTGGAGAACATACATTTGCATATTAAGAGGTGTACACGCCCAGGGATAATGACCCAGTTTCGGGCATTCAGCTGTAGTCAATTGAGTTAACGACGTTATTATATAAACGATATATATAAACGACGATATTATATATATATAAAAGAACAATATTTTGAGTTCACTGACCACTTGACCCTGTGCCAGTCTCTTGTTTTTGTTAACTCTTACTGCCCCTTAGTGGTAAGATATATGTAATGCAAGAAAACAGCAATAGACCGCCTTATCTTTATTCATAGTAAATTCCATGAATCTATTAAATGTAACTACAGTATATGGCCTATAATCCTGACTTGACAAATAGTTTTTTTACAAAAGACATTAAGCCAAATAAGACATCATGGGCATAATTTGAATTAAATTGTCATTCGGAATCCAACCATGAGGGAGGGAACATCACTTACCCCAAAGTAGACTTTGATTGAATAAAGAATATTGCACATGATGATGAGTACCTCTCATCATCATGTGAAATATTCTTAATGTACATGACATTAAGAAATAGTTCTTCCCATTATTACCCTTGCAATATTACCGTGCTACTTACCTTTCATCATTATGTGCGATATTCTTAATATCATTTGCAATGCTACCTCTCACCCATTACTATTAGGCCTACTACCTTTCAATTATTACCTTTCATCAACATGTGCAATATTTCTCATGTGCAATAATACTTCTCACTACTACTTCCCAATACCATTGCCAACTTGTTTTGCTGACTGAATATCGTACCTATATTATTATATTTAGAAATGTGTAATTTTATTTGTATTGTTCTTGTTTTTCCCCCCTACTTTTTATTCTATTGCGATGCAACCTCTGGCACAATAATTTCCTTCGGCATCAATAAAGTTTTATCTTATCTTCTCGAACCCCGTAAGATGGCCACCCATTGGCAAAGTGAAGTGTTGGGACTTATGAAATCTCTCCTTGTCTACTTACTACTTACCTGAGCTTTAGAAAGTTTAAAGGTTTGGACTGACTTGAGAAAGCACAACTCAACGGTGTAGGCTTTGGGGGATAGCTTTGTTCAGCTATATTGCCTTACAAACACAATTCATCTTGTTATATAATGCATATGCAGTCATTAAACTAAGTATACCACTTTATACAAAGCATTGTTGAAGACTTGAAACTGATTGGTTGGGTGTGACTTACTGAAAATTTGTTTTAATTTAAACATGTTCCAAGCAGTGATCAAAACAACTTTGCAAGAAATACATTTGGAAACTTGAATTATTTAATTTATGTTCTAGAAAAAAAACACCATAAACCTTCAATGTGTTACACAGCATTGAGGCAATATGCCTTCCTGTAAATAAATCAGGCAGGCCCAATAGGCAAATATAATCACAGGCCTCCATATCATTTAATATATAATATGTACGAAATGTAATACAGATTGAGTAAAGGCAACACAATGAAGTTCAATCGCTAGGCCTACTTCATACATCATTCAATTTCTTCCTTTGAACACAACCTATTTCAGTGATTTTTGTGTGTCCATCATAAGACTTCTTGAAAACCGGTGGGACGTTAGTGGGCGGTTGTTAGTGCAGCCGCTCCAAAAAGACATTTAAATAAACATTGCATTCTTAACAATAACAGTTGAAATGACATGGATTATAATGTATAATGGGCCACTGAGGAAGATATAGGCATGTTTCATTTAGGGAAGATTATTTATGTGTACTTTGGTTAATTCGAAAAGAGCAGTTCTTTGGAGTTTGAGGGTCAACACTGATGTATATGAAATGTCAATGGGGTTTTTTATTTTAAAAGCCATAATGAAAAAAAAAGAGATAAGTCACAAGACATTGTGAAACAACAGACTGAATGATTCCTTGTTCCACATTGCAGAGCAGCTATACATTAAAGAGATGATTCAGAGGGACGTACAGCTAGCGCAGGAGCACAAAGCTACATGCATGGTGTTCTGACCATAGTCGCTTGCTTGTCAGAATACAAAGTGCCCGTTTTGTATTTCTTGAGCAACCAAGGCAGACGGGACAGCTCTTAGGACGCCAGGCCCAGCAGGAAGCCTCCGACGAAACCGCTGGTGACGACAATGTTCTTCTTCACAAAGTCTGTGGACTGTTGAATAGAAAAACAAATGTGTTGACAAAATGAATACCGTTAACAACATGCTTTGCAGGATACTAGTTATAGACCTCAAACAGGAATTAATCAATTCCGGGACAGAGGTGACACAACCTGTCAAAGCCATTGCCAACTTGTTTTGCTGTCCGAATATCTGGCTTACATTTCTGTATTTCTTAGGCTTACTGTACATTTCTAATTGTATTTTTTACTTTCATTATTATTGTTTATTTCTCTTGTTTATTATTCTATTGCTATGCAACTTCTGGCACAAAAATGTCCTTCGGGATCAATAAAGTTGTATCTTACCTTAAAGCAGGACTAGAGCATTAGCTCTAGAGGTATTCAATCCAATAATTGTTATTGGTTGGTATTGATTTGAGTTTACAAGAAAATAGACAAAAACACATACCTTCTCCAGAAAGGTGTTAAGTTCCGGCCCAGCTTTATCTGTATTCTTCTGTAACTGTTTCTTGGCTTTGTTGACGTCCTTCTCCACTTGCTTCCAGTCTACTTGAATGTATCCTGTGTTATTGGCAATCTGCAGACGGTAGATGTAAATGCAATGGGGATGAATATGAAAACAGTGAAGAAGAAGTATAAAGTATAGTATTGGTAAAGTATGTGTTTGTTGTAGTGTTTGTGGCTGAATACCTGCAACAGAAGAAGACCTCCTCCTACTGCCATAGCAGCGACCTTTCCAACCTTCTGGCAGAGATAACCTGCACACCTAATACAACACGAGGTTAAGTGTTCTTCAGTTCAGACACAAATATAATGACGGGAAACCACAATGTGGAGTAACAATTTAACTGCTCGAATA
This sequence comes from Coryphaenoides rupestris, assembly GCA_002895965.2. Lineage (NCBI taxonomy): Eukaryota > Metazoa > Chordata > Actinopteri > Gadiformes > Macrouridae > Coryphaenoides > Coryphaenoides rupestris. The sequence continues at coordinate 86,172 of PIJE02001217.1, read as the reverse complement.
GTAGGAAAACAATGCATGCACGTATAATATTTACCATCCACTAGCTCCACCTAAGGCAATCTGAGTGGCAGCTGAATATTTCTCGGCGATGGGGCTGCTGTTTTTTCCGAGGACGCGATTCCACCATCGTTTTTGTTTGGCTGTCAGATCTACGACCTTGTCATAAATTTCCTCTTCCAGATCTGGGAATAAAGACAAAGAATGCCAGTAGTCAGTCGTCAGTCAGACAAAAGTGTGAGTGATTCGGCAGCACTAAACTTCTTAGACTGGTTGTGCAGAAAGTTTAAATATACTTTTTGCTCCGGTCCCAACTATAGTAGTTCTACAGTCTATGACAGCAGGGCCCACTAGAGCCGGGAGAGATTGGCTGAGGCCGCACTGTTTGGCCTCTCACCCAAACGCCGGGCCAATCACACAACTATGGACCCCATCCCGCTTGCCCCATGGATGCTAAAAGTCCACAAAAGGTGGGGCAGACGATGCTGATCCCGCCAAGTGCAGGAACCATCGCTGTGTGTTTGTCACTCTGGCCAGCGGTTCTAGCTACACGTACGGCAACAGCATTCAGCCAAGCATGAAGAAAGCCATATAGCTGCACATCTCCGGTTGAACGTAGCCTAACAGAGTATGCAGTTAAGCACTGGTTCCTCACCAAATGCTACCAAATGGTTTTAATGAACTTGATGAATATAAGGTATATGACATTATTGTGAGTGTGTTCTTAAACAGACTTTTCAGAGGGGACTGACTGACTTAGATCAAGTAAGCGAAGGGCCACACATCGTACAATTTGATTGAAACGTGAAACACATAGTGCTGAATTATGTTCAACGACAGGAATTTGGTAGATTACTTGACGATGGGCTATTGGCCCACGCAGAGTACCTTTCTGTTAGAACATTTTGATTTCGAGGACCCCTGGGTGTTAAAAAGATGCAGAGTAAGGGGCTGAATCTTCTGCTTCCTCCGGCTACAAGATCTGGAACACGATGTCCGAGAGGTCATGACCTAAACCGACCCACCGGAACATGTGACACACAGACATGTCCATATCAGCATGTATGAACGTGCACATGATGTTGGGCAGTAATATTAACAATATTACTGCCCAACATCCTGTGCAATATTCTCAATATCATGTGCTATATTATTATTATTAATATCATGTTACCTCTGAATATTACCTTGCAATATTACCTCTCATCTCCTCTCATCATCATGTGCAATATTCTTAATGTCATGTGCAATATTACCATGCTACATTACCTTTCAACATTATGTACAATTTGTTCTAGAAGAAGGCTGCATAGTATTCTGCTGTTGGTAAGTGGAGAACATACATTTGCATATTAAGAGGTGTACACGCCCAGGGATAATGACCCAGTTTCGGGCATTCAGCTGTAGTCAATTGAGTTAACGACGTTATTATATAAACGATATATATAAACGACGATATTATATATATATAAAAGAACAATATTTTGAGTTCACTGACACTTGACCCTGTGCCAGTCTCTTGTTTTTGTTAACTCTTACTGCCCCTTAGTGGTAAGATATATGTAATGCAAGAAAACAGCAATAGACCGCCTTATCTTTATTCATAGTAAATTCCATGAATCTATTAAATGTAACTACAGTATATGGCCTATAATCCTGACTTGACAAATAGTTTTTTTACAAAAGACATTAAGCCAAATAAGACATCATGGGCATAATTTGAATTAAATTGTCATTCGGAATCCAACCATGAGGGAGGGAACATCACTTACCCCAAAGTAGACTTTGATTGAATAAAGAATATTGCACATGATGATGAGTACCTCTCATCATCATGTGAAATATTCTTAATGTACATGACATTAAGAAATAGTTCTTCCCATTATTACCCTTGCAATATTACCGTGCTACTTACCTTTCATCATTATGTGCGATATTCTTAATATCATTTGCAATGCTACCTCTCACCATTACTATTAGGCCTACTACCTTTCAATTATTACCTTTCATCAACATGTGCAATATTTCTCATGTGCAATAATACTTCTCACTACTACTTCCCAATACCATTGCCCTCCACTTTCACACAGTGTGGTGAGATCCTTGGCCAAGGTAATAGCCTCCTGCTCCTTGGACGTTGAAGTAAGACAGTCGTCTACATAAAAATTTTCCAAGACTGTCTTCACTGCTTTGGGAGATGACGTGTCTCTTCCATCCTCAGCAGTCTGTCTCAAAGCGTAGTTGGCGCAGCTTGGGGAGGACTTGGCCCCGAACAAGTGGACTACCATCTTGTACTCACACAAAGGCTGGCTCAGATCCCCCTGTGGCCACCAGAGGAATCGTAATAGGTCGGAGTCCTTGTCAGGGACTCTCACTTGGTGATACATCGCTTCGACGTCCGACATGAGAGCGATGTGGTCGTGACGAAACCTCGTCAGAACTCCAATTAGACTGTTTGTAAGGTCTGGACCAAGCAAAAGTTCTCCGTTGAGGGATTTCCCCTGAAAGGATGCCGCACAATCAAACACAACTCGCAGCTTCCCTTTCTGCGGATGTGTCACTCCGTGATGGGGTATATACCATACTCTGCCATCGTTGTGTTTGAGCTCCTTGCTTGGCACTTCCACTGCGTAGCCTTTGGTCAGCAGGTCTGACATGAATTTCCGGTATTCTTTGTGGAAGTCGGAATTCTTGCTGAGCTTCTTCTTCAGACCTGCTGCACGTTGCTCAGCAACACATCTGTTGTTAGGCATCACGACTGTCTTGTTTCTCAGAGGCATTCCAATGCTGTAATGTCCATCGACCTTCTTGATTGTCTCAGAGACGGACTTCATGAACTGAACATCCTCTCGTGACATTTCAGACTTTTCTTCACAAGCATGCTCTGGAAAGTCGTGATTGTACTGCTGCAGCAGCATGCTGTCCGCACCACTGACTGAGATACGGTTGACTGAAACCTTTCGACCAGTGCGGTTCGACTTGTGGTGGTCACAACCTTTTTGAAGAGGGCCGTTGACTACCCAGCCTAAGATGGTCTTCACTGCATAAGGCCCATCGTCTTGGCTGTGGATGATCTTCCACGGCTCCATTGCTGTGTGAGCATCTGAGCCTATTAGGAGGTTGACATCTGCTTCGATCTGTGGTAACTGTACTTCTTTCAGCAGATACGGCCACCGTTCCAAATCCTTCTCCACAGGAATGTTTTCCTTAGTCACAGGTATGTCTGAGTGGGTGAACACAACTGGCAGGCCAATGTACTTGTTCTCTGATAAACCGCATACCTCCAGATCTGAGAGCACGTAACTTGACACATGCTTCTCCTGTCCCATAGTACGCAGTAATATCTGAGTCTTCTTCCCATCAACACCAAGCTGCCTCATCAACTTCTCGGAGCAAAATGTAGCGGAACTTCCTGAGTCCATGAACGCATACGTTTCTACAGTCTTGTTGCTCTTTTTGGATTTGATACGCACAGGCACAATAGACAAAATGCAATCACTGCCTCCGGCCCCAGTGGCTCCACAGGTTTCACTTGTGAGGGTGGCTTCTTCTGCAGAGTTTTCATTGGCGACACTTTGTCCATTCTCAACAAGCTTGGCGCTCTCTTCCTTTGTGGTGTGAAGCAGAACTGGGTGTTTCTTGTTACAGACGTTACATGTGACTCTCTTTTTACAGTCCTTACTCATGTGACCCTGGGTCAGACATCCGAAGCAAAGTCCTTTGCCTTTAAGGAATTCGATCCTCTCTTTGTTTGGCAAACTTCTGATTTTGTTGCACACACTCAGAGTATGTTTTCTATTGCAATACATGCATGGCTCCTGAAAGGCATTTGTATGCTGAGAGCAGTTCTTACTTGGTTCTGAGGTGTCACCTGCGGCAGGTGTGACACTCGTGGCGAAGCCGCTGGTACGTTTTGGTCCACCTCCTCTAGCTGCTCTCGTGCTCGACTTCACTTTTTCTTTCTCGTCGGATGACTCTTTGACATCACCGAAGAGTGGATCTGAAACTATCTTAGCTTGCCTGTCGATGAACTTCACAAGATCAGAGAATCTTGCTCTCCTTCCTTCTTTCTCTTGCACTTCAAATGCAATGACTCTCCATCTTTCTCTAAGTCTGAAGGGCAACTTCGAGACGATGATTCTGAGGTTTAATGGGTTGTTCATCTCCTCGAGGTATTCCATGTCCTTCATGACATTGTTACATCCAGTGAGGAAGATGGAAAAGCTGTGTAGCGTCTTGGCATCTTCTGACTTGATCTGCGGCCATTTAACAGCTTTGTCTATGTATGCTGTCGCTATCTTTAGCTCGTTGCCGTAGTGGTAGGTCAGCAGTTTTCTTGCTTCACTGTAGCCTTGTTGTGCACTCATGTGTTGGCAACTTCTCACAAGGTCTCTTGGTTCACCGCTCGTAAATTGCTCTAGGTAGTACAAGCAGTCTTCATCACTATCAGTTCTACTGTGGACGATGTGTTCAAAAGCCTTCACGAATGGCATGAACTCCAATGGATCGCCGCTGAACACAGGGACTTCTCGGTGGGGAAGGTTGGAAAGTCTCTGCTGTGTGACTAACATCTCCGTAATATCTTTCTGCTTTGATATCACTTCCCTGAGTTCGGCTGGACATTCATCACTGCATTGATTGGTGTCGTTGGTTTCTTGCTTTAGTTGCACGTGCGGTGGCCTTGCACTGACTCGGTTATGATTCTCGCTGTTCTCTTGGATCATTTGAAAGCTGCATGATGCTTTTGGTCGAACAGCTGGAGCATGGTGAATGCTGGTTGTCGGTGCAGGCATATTCTTGTCGAGGTAGGAGTTCATCCCATCGTCAAATTTCTCAGAGTATTCAAATTCCTCCAAAACTTGTATTTTTGCAGTAGACTCAGCGATAGCGGTTTCAACGTCTAACTTCTCCATTTTAGCCTTCAACTGAACCTCTTCAAACTGTAATGCCTGTTTTTGCTTTAGCGCAGCCGCGCGTGCGAGCAGACCTGCACGGTTTGCTTCCTCTCTTCGACGAATAGACGAGTTAGATGAGACTTTAGATGAGCGTGAAGAGTGTTTGCTATGTACACTTGTAACCATCACAGAACCATGTCTTTCCTTTAGGCTGGCTACGGATGCACTATCACCTGGATCTATATTTTCAGCAGCCTCAGCTTGCTGTCTTGCATCAACTATCCACTGCTCAATGTTGGTCAGGAAAATCTCATACTTGGCTAGGTTAGGCTGACACCAGTAAAGCTGATCAGCCTCCCTTTCATCTTCTGGCAACAACTGGCTTATTGCATCATTTGCTTGAATAAACTCTCTCAGGAATTTTGAGTAATCGCTAAGATGGTCCCTTTCAACAATGTATGCATTGGAATTATTTTCCATTAGTCTCTCAATGTCTTTAGTTTTGGTGGTGAGGTGTGCTGATGCACGCTTCCTTGCACTCATCTGTTTATTAAGTTTCTCTTCTAGGGCTTTTGGAGTGGGCTTTGTCGCCCTCTTTTGGCCTTTATCGGCATTGGCGTATGTTTCGGCTTCGTTCTGATCTTTCTCCATGTTAATCGCTTTGCAAGCTCTGACGTCTGAAATCTAAGTTAAACAGTCCTTAACCTCAAAACAGGCAACTGTTTTCAATAAAAAAGGTTCCACAAAAAGGCTGTTTATCTTCAGAGTTGAATTTCTGCTTCCTCATACTCACTCGCTCCTCCAGTCGTCACACTTTCATGGCTTTCTCTCGTCTTTCTTGCGTTGTTGTTTCTACTTAATGTAGTGGCTGAATCTTCTTAATATCTTAAACATTTCTATAGTATTCTTATGACAGCCACTTCGCTGGCTAGACGGGAAAAAACGAGTCTACTCGTGTCAACTGTTACGACGACGACGGTAGAAACAACGTGTTGCTCCCGTCTTTATTCACACTTCCAGAAAGGACACAATACATCCGCATTTCAGGTCCGGACTACCGAAGCCTCACTAGTACAAAAAGCACAGGTGTATCTAGCTAAGGTAAGTAACTTTTCTCTTTTCAGGCAAAATAAACAGGTAAGTATATTAATTCTAGACTAAACAATTAAACTAACTATAATCACTGTCCTAACAATAATAATGCTTGCTTGACTGTAAAATTAAACATGAACGTAAAATGGCACTAACACCTACAGTGTCAAATAAATGCCCATTTATCCCAAGCGGTTTATTTTAACTAGCCTACAATGTATATAGAAATAGCCCAATTTGAAGTCGGCGCAAGAGATATTCTTGCATATTCTGTGACGATCATATTTACAAATGTGATGCCAGTGCTTTATTGTGCTATATAAATACATGTATGATAGATCTAACAATGGCTAAAAGCAAGATTTGAATTTGTAGTTATAATTAAAGTAAAGCTAGGCTATATGTTTATATGGCCAAATTTAAACTATTATTTGGGTCAAATCACAGGCATACACCCGTTCTACATAAGTGTAAGAGAAGATAGAACTTTATTGATCCCGAAGGAAATTCTTGTGCCAGTTGGCATAAGCAAGGGGTCTTTTTGACTCAATGAGGACACTGCGGAACTGTGTCATTGATGCAGGAAAGCTAATTATGTTATACTTTGCCCAGACCGGCCCACCACCGAAAGTACCTAAAGGGCCTGTTCGTGTTCTTGGTTTAAATCGCAGTTCAGCCAGCCCCTGCTTACACAGCCACAGGGTGGTCTGCGAAGGTATTTGTGCACGAACGCCCCTATCAAATAACTAACCACACATAGACGCGACTTCAGCTGTTCTAACGCGGCATCTATTCAGTATTTGGCCGATAAAAAGTGAGTGAACGAAAGTAAAACACAAGCACTCGAGAAGAGACTCGTCAACCGGGCGGAGCGTCACCCACAACAACAACAACAACAACCCACAAAGCCACGTATTATAACTTAATGATCCGATGGTTAGTTAGTTATTCTTAGGTTGTTGTTGTTGTTGTTGTTGTTGTTATCATCATCATCATCATCATTTATTATACGACTACTTGCCCTTACCACGGTTCGCCATTTTGCACGCCGCTGCTGCCGTGTGCCGATTAGTGATGTGACGTTCGCTCTTTAAATTGAAATTGAAAATGATTGACAGTTGTCTTGACAAATAGGGTGACTTGGAAGCACACTTACGTAATCATAATACAGCCCAAGGGACCAATCGCTGGGGTTGGGGGGGTCTGGGGGCGGGTCTTCCTCGACACTGCTCTGGGGGGGCGGGGCGTGTGTTGTGTTGTGTGGTGTGTACGCACGTACGTATGTATACATATACACGTACGTACGCGTGCACGTAGAGCGCGCGCTCGAGACAAGCCCGGCCACGTGACCACCACACGAACGTCGACCATTGGCCGGCGGTGGAGCGGAGGGCGTGGCGACGACGACGGCGGCGTGCGTTTCGCTTGCGCGCCTGCGTGAGACACAATTACAACAACTTTGAGCCGAGGGTCGGGGGGGGGGAAGTTAGCGATTTATTTTGTCCGATTGCGTCCCTTTAGCGGAACCGACGCTACTTCGTGCATATTCTACGCACGTCGGCGTGCAATAATGCGGTGCGAGGAAAATAACTTTAAAGGCTCGTTTCCTTGAGGGATTTTTTTTGTTGCTGCAACAATTACTGGATTACACTGCAACTCCTGGAGCAGCAGGTATCACACTGTGTGTCTGTCGCGGGTTGCGTCGCATTTCGGGCGGCAGAGCGGCGGGTCGGCCCTCCCCGGGTTCCCTCTCCTCCATGAAGTCGTGCGGAGTGTCGCTCAGCAGCGCCGCCGCTGCCGCTGCACGGAGCCTCGGCGGCGTTGGTGGTGCTGGTGCTGGTGGTAGTAGTAGTGGTGGTGGGGATGAGGAAAAGAAAATGGCGTCCGGAAAAGCGACTGCAGCCGGGCAGGAGGAGAAGGAGGACTTTCCAAAGCTAACAGCGCCGGAGAGAGAGCGCCTGGGCGCGATGGACAGGCGAGTAAAAACGCACACGGGGCTCACTGGGGCTATTTTGCACCGTTTCGTTGGGGAAGACGAACGCCCTTAAGTGATACGGAGCCGCCTGTGTGTGTGTGTGTGTGTGTTCTCTACTTGCAGCTCACTGTTTGGATTTCAGGGGCTTCATGAAGATGGCGCCAGAACGAAGGCCTTGTTGTTAAAGGTACGCACAGCACAGAATAGGATAAGAGACGTCCCTCTCTGTCCCCGTTATCTCCATGCAATTCATTTATGCACATATCTGGTCCCACCTGGAACAGCACACGTGGTACGGACAGACCCCACAACGTAATGCTAAATATGCTGGCTTCTTTGGTTCTTGGGACACGACTTGCACTTGTAATAATAATAGTAATAATAGTAATCATAACACAACTTTAATGCTGAATCAGAAGACCGGTCACTGTGTGTGTGGATGCGTGGCCTTCATGTGCGGTGAATGAATACACCTTGTGGATGTGGTCAAGACACGTCTAGGCTACACATGATTATGATCATTATTAACCAATCGGATCAATATCACGTACCAAGCACAGAAAATCACCAGTCGTCATATTCTGCCTGTGGTGGTGGTACAGCAGTAGTAGTAGTCAGTTATAGTATAATGTTGTGGTGTTATAAGCTCGTGTCGACGCCTGCTTGCAACGTAGCCCCGCGTCAACATTGCAACGTTTAGGTGACAGGTCCGCTTTAGTACGAAATAGTACAGATATTGGCGTAGAAAACAATACGAAATAAGCGCTGCGTTGTTGCAGCCGCTGCGCACACAAAGTCGTCCATTCGACGTGTCTGTAAATAAAAAAAAAATTATATATAAAGTGTGCAGTGTATTTTTTTTTTCTTCCACGAACACGGTCTCAGTTCCAGGTATTTCGCGAAAAATAATACAAAATAAAATAAAGGTATCGGTGTGTGTGTGTGTGTGTGTGTGTCGGAAGGAGTAGACGAGACACATGACATTGCCGTGTCGTACTGTTTGTGTCGGGCCGGGAGAGAGGTGAAGGCTCCCGCTGTGTAGCATGGCGCCGATGCCCCCCCTCCACTCCCGCTATCAACATCACGCATATGACACACGATCCACGCCCGAAAACGAGCCGCGTTTAACTACACGCGTGTAGTTTTCGGCTGATGTACAAATGAAAAAAGAATGGCTGCTCGCCTCGGCCCGGCCCAAGATGGCGGGCTGGGAGACGAAAGTACTCCACCGCAAACGATAGCTTAGCCACATAGCTCGCGTTGACGCCTGCTGCGCACAGTTCGTTACCTCCCATTAAAAGCGACATATATATATACCGGTGTGTATATATATATGTGTGTGGTGTGGCCTGCGTGTGATGGTAGCCACATAGCCACGGCGTGCACACGTATTATGCACACACTTCAACACGTCAATGCAACGCAGCGCTGGGCTACTGACTACACACCACGTATATAGTCGATGTATGTCAACATGTGGCTTCTGGTTTTCTGCATTTTGTGTTTCGTTGTTTTGTGAGCGCGTACCCCCAGAGAAGCCGACACAAGCCACGCTGACCCATTGCAATGTGTTGTCCTGCGTATTACTCGTGATGCCTGCTGCTGGCCTTTTTTATGTATTTTATTTGTTTTGAGATCATTTGCATTGATGTGTGACATTGCATGGAAACCCTTGAGGACTTTTCGTTGTTATAGCCATCCCTGCACTTGCCACTTGTTTAGGAGGTTTACATTATGTAAAATATGTTCACCGTGTGTCAGGCTCTGTTACATCTAAAGTTGTGTGTTGGCACATTAAAGGGAGTTGTGTATTATGTATGGTAGACTACAAAGCAACGGTCCCATGAAGCCTAGGTGCCAAACACTAGTTAATAAACATTTGGGCCTAATACATTGTCTGTGGCTGTTGCATAATGGATAGCTGTCATAACATGCATGTGTGTGTAAACACACACTTTTTGCTGAATTACATTTTCTTCTGTATCTCTGATGATTATGATGGTGGATCATGATACTTGACCCTTGCCGTTTACACACCTGGCTAGTCGTTAAATTCCCATAGGTTTTGTTTTGTAGGGCTGAAATGACAATGCTTGGCAACATTAAACAGAAATGGTTTTTAAAAAAAAAAGGACTTAACTAACAATTTAGTACAACTTCGTTGGACATATTATTTGCTTGTGCGAATTTCCATTTCCTTGTAACTGTTTATTGGACTCAATCACATAAAATGGCTAATTTCTAAGGTTGCTCACCTGCAGGTTCTATATTTGGTAACATAACGACAAGCAGCATCTATTTTAAGTCATGTAAATATAGGTAGACAGCGCTCTACATCTTGTTAGGGTCAATGAGTGTCTTATTGGCTATGTGCATGTCCTAAACATTGTTGCTGACGGTTAGCGACTATTAAGGAGCGTTGTAGGCAATGGGCAGTCACAGGTTTGTTTTGGAAACAGTATGTGGGTCATTTTGCAGAGTTATACATTCAAAACTCATGGTTTACCAGGCTGATACTACAGTATCAGCGTTATGACCAATTTATTGTATCAATAATGGGAAATTGGTGAGTTACAGTTGTTGGTTGGTCTATTGTTGTTCTTAACATCAAAAGACAACAAAATGAAATCAGGAAATGTATACTTGTTTCAACCGACTTCTTTCTGCTCTGCAATTGACACTTTAGTTTAGAATGTCCTTTTGATAAAACTTTAATATCTCCTCCTTGAAATATTGTGTAAACTGGCAAATACTCACTCCATGATTTGTAACGTATACATTTTCTTTCCCTCTTTGGTTTTTCAAGGCTGTTAGTTGCTATGATGCTATCATCCTGAAAGCCGAAGGAAAAGTGGAACCTGAAATGTTCTGCCAGCTTGGCCATTTCAACCTTTTACTGGAGGACTACCCAAAAGGTGATATATCGCCCTGTTGTTCTCTCTCTCGTTCTCTGACACCTTCACACTAATGTCAACATGATTTGTCATCGATTAGCTGTTGCCACTTTTTAATGCACTGAATATAGGCCTACCTGTAAATCCACTAACCTTGATTTGACACTTGTCTGCATGGTGAATCAATGTACTTGCCCGTTATTAAGGGTGCAGAAAACATTTTGTTCAAATGTGGCTTAATTTTTTTCCCAGCATTATCTGCATACCAGCGGTACTACAGTTTACAGACAGACTACTGGAAGGTAAGCCTATTTGGTGTCTTGTGTTGTATTGGCTTTTGGAGTAGAGGGAATCCATTGCTTTTCATCATACTTTGTTGGTGACTGTCCATTGCTTAATGGCCATCTACGCTGTGTTTGTGTCCATGCCTGTGGCTTGGTTTGGCTTAACGTCGGAATTGTTTCTGGGATTTGAGCCTCTATATTTCAGGCTCAAATTTCTTTGACATGTAGGCCTGACTGAGGCTAAGAAATGGAGTTGGACTATAATGTTCCCATGTTCACCCCAGTGCTATAATCACAATCCGTCTACAGCAAGGGAATTGGATGCAATTTGGGAATTAGATGAAATGCGTGCCTACTGTCTAAGGCATTTTTAAGAATACTCCATGTGAATACTGGTAGTGTATTAAAAAATTAACTTCATGACGTTATTCAGGGGTAAACGACTTATGAGGACACGCGATGGACACTGATCACCGCTTGCACACGCTTACCTCATCAGCTCAACGATGAGCTGTAATCTATGGAACGTCGGATCTAGCCTAATTAATAAACATTTCCTGCCGTGTGGTTTTGGTAACCTGACGATACTGGTACTATTGTTTAGGCTCATAACTTATTTCAATGTCACCTCCTCAGTGTCCTCATACAACCTTATGGTTTAAAGGAACGTAATCCAGCACTGCTGGAGGAGGAGCAGATGACTGGTCCGTCAATGGAATGCGGAAGCGTCATACAAGAACTTGATGTCATCACGAAGGAGTAATAATTTATGCCGTTGTATGACTCTGTATACATGTCCATGCATTGAAAATCTCATAGCATATCACATTAAAGATGGCCTGAACAGAATCTGATGTACCTGGGGGCTGGCTTGAATATTTTTGATTGGTAGAATTCGGACACATGAACCAAAAAAAAGCATACAGCATCCACTGTCTCAGTTAGAATTTCTGCTGTTCATGAAATTAACCTCCCTTGGAGACGGCATTGATAAAATGTATGGCATTTTAATGTTTCTAGTGTTATTTATTGCTCTGTTTTGTGCCTTGATCTTTCCAATTGTGTTATTTGGTTTAACACAACATAACGTGGGTTCATAGTTGGGTTGGACTGGATGATGTTTATATTGAGGTGGGGTACAGATGTATAGATGACACCAATCAGTGAATATAATGGCAGTCTAATGCTAATCTACAGGCCAATGAACAATTTTTTGTCGTTTACCATGACTGACCGGAGTCGACTTTATTAATTCAACCGTGGCAGTTTGTCCTCTCCTGGTGGTGTGGGGTTAGGGGCTGGGTGGTGCTGAGCTGTTGACGTGGAGGCTGCAGCTTGACGGTGACCATCCCTGACGGAGCTTCACTGGGATTCAGAGCTACAGGGAGAGGGTGGGGGTCCGGGTATATAGCGGACTCCCTTGCTTGGATTACAGACCGGGACGTGGCTGGTTTTGAAATTGAATGGCCCTGTATTCTGACGGGACTGGTGCTGAGTAACCATGACGGGAGTGGATCGGGGGTTGAATTAGGTGGTTTTCTACTAGCGTGGAGATATTGCCAAGCGGGGGGGTAGAAACACAACCTCACAAAAGCTGCCCTTTTTAGCCATGAGCTTTAGTGAAGGGAGACGTGCTCAATTTGCTTTCAACGCACATTTAGACACCAAAATTGTTATTAGGCCTACTTGTCTTTATGCTTCTTCGATGTGCGTCTTCAAAGTCTGCCCACCATTTCCACGACATTCACTGACATTTCAGTCACATTTGTGGTCATCTTAAGTGCATCACACTACGCCAAGTAGTTTGTGACTGTGAGTCTGTACTGTACCTACAGGACTCTTATAATATGGGGATTTCTAACCAAAATATTAGTGGTTGCACTGAGCAGATTGGATATGGATATGCAGTGGTCTTTACAACAACTCTATGACTCCTGTAATGAGTATTTCTCCTTAAAATAAGTACTCATTAATTGCGTTTTGTGTGTGGTGCATTTCAAGGCACTCTAAGGTCTTTATGGAGTTAGTGACACACCTCACTACCATTGGAGAAGTAACAAACTTACTTAAGAATGAACCTACCCAATTAGTGACCACACTATGGTCAGGTGCTCATGTTGGAGTCAGGTTCAGTATTGGGCCAGGTCACCAGGGTTAGCATAGCCCCGCTACTCTTAACATGATCTGCAATGACCACAGGCCATCAGGAAGTCATCTGTGCTCATGCACAGGACTGGAGTCTCCTGTCTCTGACCGGGGGCATTGAGAGCCAGAGGGATTAGCCTCCCCATTGGTCCTCCAACACCTCTCCCAGCAGCACCATCTGGTCTCCCATCCAAGGACGTTCAGGCTAGCCCTGCTTAGCTTCCAGCATAACCAGCAGTACTAGGCGGTAGCCATGGTGTTACTAAACTTTATAAGGTGTGTGTGTGTGTGTGTGTGTGGCGAGTCATCGCTAAATGACATTCTCACTGCTCTCAGCACTTTCTAGGCTTTGCATCTAGACGTCTGCTTCATGATAAGGTTGCCATATGGCAGAATCATTGACATGAATCATTGACATGAATCATTTCTTTCAATATTGCTTGCCTATTAAAAATGTGGTTGAGTATACTCCTATAATCATAATTGTCATGGTTGCGTGTGCTTGGAGCTGATGCACGTTGCTTCTGAATTTATTTCAAAATATTATAAATGCGTCATGGTTAAATCTGTTTAGTTTTACAGAAAAGGGATTTCACTTGATTGCATATTTCTTCTGGGATGTGAAATTCAATCAATCATAATGGCACGTGTGGGCAAGGGTTTGGGAACCTCCACAGAGACCAAGTATTAGTTATTGGACTAGCAGTTTACCAAACACAGCACGAGGTTGGACCAAATTCCTGTTACGTCGTTCAACTAAAATGTGGCAATATCTGCAGCCGTTGACAGCCATGAAAGTCAGTACCAGAGTCTTGAATTGAACGCGAGCGATTACCGGGAGCCAGTGGAGGGCGCAGAAGAGGGGGGTTACATGGGAGAATTTAGGTAGGTTGAACACGAAGCGTGCTGCTGCGTTCTGGATGCGTTGTAAGGGCAGTTCCAGTGATGCCAAGCTCTGCCAGGGTGGAGAGGAGAATCTGGTGGTTCACTGTGTAGAACGCAGCGGACAGGTCAAGGAGGATGAGCACGGATGAGAGGGAAGAGCTTCTGGCGTCGCGAAGGGACTCTGATACTGCAAGCAGGGCCGTCTCCGTGGAGTGCGCCGCTTTGAAGCCTGACTGATGAGGGTCGAGCAGGTTGTTCTCGGAGAGATAGGATGATAGTTGGGTGGAGACAGCACGTTCTATGGTTTTGGAGAGGAATGATGGGAGAGACACAGGTCTGTAGTGTCGGACGTCGGTGGTGTCCAGGGTGGGTTTCTTAAGGAGTGGCTTGATTCTGGCGGTCTTGAAGGCAGTCGGAAACAGGCCTGAAGTGAGGGAGGTGTTAGTTAGGGTGGTGAGGAAGGGAAGGATGTCGCCCGAGATGTCTTGGAGAAGAGAGGACGGGATTGGGTCAAGGGGGCAGGTGGTGGCATGGTTGGATGTCACAAGCCTGTTGACTTCTTCAGAGGTGGGTGAAGGGGGAGGTAGAGAAGAAGCAGGGCTGAAAGAGGAGGTAATGTCCTTCACCTTCTTTGTAAAGTAGGTGAATTACTCAAAAGTACACATCTGACAAAAGAAAACTTGCACGCATATACAAAACTAATGACTCAAGCTGCCAATGTTAAGTCCAGGCCAATGCTTTCTGTGAAAAATAATATGATGCCCTTTCGGTCATATATGCTCAGCTCCTCCCATACATTTAATGCTCCAGCTACGATATTTACATTTAGGGCATTAAGCAGGCACTTTTGTCTAAAGCGACTTACAATAGGCCTACATTATGGCCCACAGTGACAAATCATAATCAGAGTTGTTTGCCTATTTTGTGTCATTCAATATCGTTTGTGTGTCCTTGTAAATATGTATGCAATCGATTTGTCCTTTAAGAAATATTTCAATGTCTTTTTAAACGTCTATGTCTAATATTTAGGATGTTGTTATTGCCAGCATTTATTGTTGCCCTTTTCCTAAATAAGTGTCTTCACAACCACTAATGTAATGATTTTTACTGTCCTGCTCATAACACATTTTAAACTTCTGTCTCTTGCAGAATGCAGCCTTTTTATATGGCCTTGGAATGGTTTATTTCCACTACAATGCATTTCAATGGTGAGTACATTCCGTCTTTGTTTTTGTCCCATTAGGTGGATTGGTTGATTGGAACCCGGTGCATACGGCACCAGGTTCAATGTAGTAATGTCCTCGTCTGAACTCTTCCCCTGGAATGAAGGACTTGTGGTGGTGCAGTCACTCAGGGTGTGTTTTTCTCTGCGTCTAGCCAAAATGTTGGTAAAAAATTGCCCTGTGTTTTTGAATGCACTCCGTAGGACGTAGAAAGAGATCCCGCCTGGCCATGTTCAAATCACGGTAGCTATAATAACTCGCATCTGGCGAGTTTCCCAGTTGCAAGCGTCCTCGAAGAAAACTCTACCCTTTTTAAGCAGTGCCTGATCCGGGCCTATGAATGGTGAAGCAGTCTAGATGTACCATGTTGTGGTCCATGGGAGAACAGGGTGGGGGGTTGTGCTAGCACGATCCACAACATCTTCAGTGCATTTGCCATGCTGTCTTGTTGTGGTGCGAGGTTTCTACAGCGTAGAAACCTCGGTGTGGGTGTTGACCGCTCTAGGTGCCCTGTCTCCCTGTCTAGGCCAGAGCCGTGCCCCTCAGCAGAGGCCCAGGCAGCGTGGAGAAGGTAGGCCCCGCCCCCACCTGTCTTGGCTTAGTGTCTCTAGAGGAGTACGCTTTGGGGAACAAGTCCACAGGAAACCACTGCACTCTGCAGCGAGACTCCCCTGCCGATGGCATAGCAATCTAACCCTATGTTTTAACTATACATGGCATTCATTGTGATTATTATTATTCCAAATCGTCAATGGTCAACAAAAGTTGTCATAGCATTGACTTGGCAAGGCAAAATTAGATTTGGATGTGCAAATGAGAATATGTTGCAATAAATAATTTTATTTCACGTTGAGCGAATCTGGCTTCCTGCCTCCACTTGCCTCCTCCATGTGGCCTCCCCCCCCGAATCACTGCCCACAGCCTCCACCTCTCTGCCTTCTTCTCCTCCCTCTGCCCTCCCCCCCACAACGCTGGCCTTCATCACTGTTGCTAAGCTAAGCTTGCATGTCCTCCTCTGTCTGGACTGGAACGTTTTCAAAGTTGTGCAAAGAGCTGGCGGGATGGGCGGGGCAGGGCTGGGAAGGGCCGGGAAGCAGGTCATCTGGGTCTCTCTGGGGCAGCTTACATCACCCGGAGCTGAGCTGAGCTAGCGGCAGGGAGAGGAATGCTGAGCTGTCAGATGTTGAGCTTTTCACAGGGCCAGGAGCTCAGCTCTGCTCTGGCTTTACTTCTGAGTGCAGGAGGAAAGTCCTCGCAGCCATGCTCGCTGTCCAGAACACTCTCTGCGTCGTAAGTTACCTCGCTGCATGTTACCCTGGCCCTGAAACACAACAACTTGAGCGAGTATTTTGCAGCTTTACCCCTCGGTACACGGCACAGGCATGTGCTTTTCGGCGGTGGGTTATCGTGTAGTCACCGTTCAGAACAAGCAGCCCTAGAAAGCGGAGCAGAGTATTCCTTCTTCTTGCCTTCGTGTCTTTCAGGAGGAAACCCTTGTTTTGTCTGGCTGTATCCTCCAGGGATGGGAGAAATGAATCATTATGCATTATCAGTGTGCATTATGCTCGCTGTCATGGTCAATCCAGTCAACAGTAGAGGCACTGAACTCCCAAGGCAGCTACTCTACATTCTGCCTGAGGAGGAGGAGAATGAAACTGGGTAGAAGGGCAGATGGGGAGTGGAGGGAGTGACCTGATAAGTAGGGAGGAGGGGAAAATGAAGGCCAACTGAGTTCAGGGCACTGCAGATGAGCTGGGGGGGGGGGGTGTGGTGCGTGTGGGTGTGCGTGTGCGTGTGCGTGTGCGCGCTCTCTTGGTGTTGTGCTGATACACACACACTGGACATGGTCTTCATCTTTGTTGATGTGCGGAAAAACCTCATTTGAACTGTTCCATGCTAAGGTATTAATGAGAATTATAATAATAACAATAATACTCTGTTATAATAATAAACTATATTATGTTATTTTAATTTGTTCATTGTTATAATATTATTTAAAGTTGTGCCATGTTGACGTTAGTTTTTTTGGGATCTGTGTGTGCATGCTGCCAAACTAACAACAACCAAAGCTAGTTCTCAAATCAATGTGCCACATACCTTCCCGATAGCCTACATGTCACGTATTGGCTGCCAACTTGCAAGTTGCTTTTTAACCAATTTCTGGGAGGCAATGCCTTTTTTGGTGGTGACAATGCGAGACCATCAATTTGCCATGTACTTGTACATGTGCGTTTGCTGGATCCATGAGGTATTTGCCTTCTCAATAATTGCTGTTTTTCTTGCTGCCCTCCTCTCCCTTGCCTCCTCTCACTACAAACCATATTTTATGTTACCTGTTGTAAGACAGAGTTAATATAGAGATATATATATATATATATAGAGATCTCCTTAATATAGAGAAAGTCCAATATAGGCTTGGCATCCAATGGCACTAGAATTCCAATTGAACTTATGTAATTTGAAGGCTGCAGACTGTAGTTTTAACTTCCAAGTCTGGCATATGAACAATTTGCACAAGCATTTCAGTGTGTGTGTGTATCCTGTGTACTGCAGTGACTTGGTTTGATACCACTGAATATCACCGTTTCGCTTGTCGCAGATAGGAACATTGGGCGCGCCTCAGTGGTTATGCGAGTTTCATATGTGGCCAACACATGATCACACGTGCTGATTGTTCCACGCCTTGGCCGTTTCTCACAGCTAGCAACGTTTTTGTTGGGCACGGGTAAATGCATTGCGTGGTTTTCTGTGGTCGGATGGAATTGCCACAGGGGACCTGATAAATAATTCCTTTATTTTCTTGTGGTCTTAAAACGTGGTTTGTGTTTGCAATGCAGTGGGGCACGCTGCCGCGGGTGAAATCATTTCATTAAGCAACGTTCCTTCAATGCAAAGCGACCAGAATACACCATATACTCTGGGATAATACAGATGCGGTCTGCAGAAGTCATCACTGGAAATGCAATTTATATTTTACATTGATTGGCCAAACATTAACTTTGCATTGTATTGCATCTGACTTTCTAGCTGTGTCTTGTTTGTTGCTCGTTCTCCGCGCAATGCTTCTTCTCTTTGAACTTTTGCTTTCCTTGTTGTTTCATTCTGCCTCATTAGAATCAGTTCAGTCATTGTCTTGTTTTTTTAACCCAAAAATTCTGAATCCTCTCTTTCCTCTGCCTCTCGCTCCTACAGGGCGATCAAGTCCTTCCAAGAGGTGCTGTACATAGACCCCGGCTTCTCCAGGTCCAAGGAAATCCATCTAAGGCTGGGCCTCATGTTCAAAGTCAACACGGACTACGAGTCGAGCCTCAAGGTATGTGCATTCAGTGCTCTGACGGCGCACGCATTCTGTATGAAGACGTTGGATCCCATGCTCCCTAGAATTCCCCTAGAATCGGTATTGTATGAAACAGCTGAGCCTGAAATGAGGGAGAGTCGACCATTTCTGTCTTGAATGTGCAAGCAAGCTTGTCTCATCTCGAGGAGCCGTGAACCACGTGTTCTCTTCCCTCCCTGTTGTCCCACAAGACGAGGACTTCCGCACGGGCAGAATTATTTTACCTGCGTTCCTTCCTTCCGGAATCCTCCTGAATAGATGTAACCCCTGGCGTCTCTGTGCACAACAAAAGGCGGCCGGATCACCTGTCTCGGTCTGGTCGTCGCAGAGTGCGAGCCGGCTCTGTGGTCCGTAGACGTCGCCTGTAAGCTATACGTGAGCAGGTGGTAACGGAGAGCCCTCAGACAACAATGGATCCATAAGCTTCCATCTGAGTCCCAGTGGCTGCAAGGGGAGAGACTGCTACCGGCCCCTGGTTTTTTCTTCCCTCCCCCCAAGAGACGCTTCTCTGGTGCGTCTTAAAATATAAAATGTAAGACTCTTGTCAAGCCATGTAGATTATTAGATCCGCCAGTGGTGGGGGGGATCCTCATGAAAGGCTCTGGCGATTGTCTGCTGGTCTATGATTTGTAGCTCAGCTGCTTTGTCTGGGTGGTCGTGTGATCCTGGGTTTTGGCCGGTGAGCGTGGCTGCTGCTGCAGGTCCGCCCTTTGACATTCATTCCCCATCCTGTTCCGGTTGCCAGGCCAGTCCCTGCCAATGTGCACACGCATACACACCATTGCCCTAGTTATCTTCCTGGAGAATTGGAATATAATGAGTGGTGGGGGGGGGGAGGGAGGGAGAGAGGGAGAGTGTTAGGCTAAAACAGCAATGTGTGCTGAGGGTGGAGGGGGAGGCAGAGGAGGAGGAGGTGAGAGGAAGGAAAAGGAATTTGGCTAAGCTTTTCAACTCATTCCTCCACAGAGGATGTACCTGCTGAAAAGATAAAAAAAAAAAGTATAATTGGATGGCGGTTGGAAGAGATGTTGTTAGACTTTAAAGGCCCTGACACACCAGACCCACATTCAAGAACGAACGCCAACTGTGGTCATGTCGCCTCACGTCACCTCCTATCTCCGGACCACAAAGTTGCACTTGAACACGCCGCAAAGACTACGGCCAATGAGAACGTATCTCTGCCCCTCGACTGCCTATATTGTTATGATGCATTCATGAAACAAGGCAGCGCTTGGCTACTATTTCCCGCCACTCTCGCCACCCGCCCATTGGATGGTTCCGTAATTTTGAACATGCATATGCACTAGGGGTGTAACAAATAACCGATTTGAATCGGAAAATCGGTTTTGATTTAAAAGATGCGAGTGCATCGGTACACGGACCCCTGGATCGGTGTAAACGTAGCATGAACCGGCCGATGGCCCGATCACAAAGTTATGAATCGGTTTTATGTTGCTGCTGTGATGCTGAATCCTCCGTCTGCTCAGTGTGTCTCTCTCTCTCTCTCTCTCTCTCTCTCTCTCTCTCTCTCTCTCGCTCTCGCTCTCGCTCTCTCACACACACACATTAAACTCTCACGAGACTTGTCATAGTAATGTTAGATAGCGAGGGAAAGACAAAAAATGTCGGATACGATTCACAACGTGAACCATGGGCGTAGAATTTAGTGGGGACGCTGGGGACATGTCCCCACCAATATCCAGCGATATCCATTCCCCCCCCACTCCCGGATCAGAACCGGCAAATTAACGGAGCACCCCCCGCCCGCAGAGACGCTGACCTCGGAGCATCTTTGGCGCAATATCTGTGATGTCCACCAATGTCCAAAACAAAAATACGCCCTTGACGTGAACGCATGTTACATTACAAAACAACACTTTAAAAGATATTATAAGATATTCTATAAGAGTGCTTACAGTTTGCCACTTTGTTGTGTTCTGTTTGCAAAATAATGTGCACAAGGGATGTCTTAAAATTGTTATCATTTTCTACCTCAGCAGTAGCCTGGAAATCCAGACCCACATCTAGAAAGCTGTAGGGTCTGGTAATGAGCAATGAAAATGGCCCAACTCGAGGGGCGGCACCAAGCATGCATTTAAAAATATCACTGCACGCAATTGGATAACACTACGACCAATCAGAAGACTACACGGGGTGACGTATCCAGAGCGACGGAAACGAGTTTGTTTTGGAGAATAGTTTGACAGAGAGACGTAAATGTAGCCTAATGGAAATGGAGCCACTCAACGACTTTTGCCGTTTTTGCAAGCAGAATATGAGAAGAGTTGGTTTGTACAGATACTCAGTCAACATTTTCGATAGATTGTTTGTTTACTGTTTACTGACTGATTCCGGACTGATTCCGTCGCAGCGCTGTCGTCATCTGTTTAGCCAGCCGCCTATATCAGATACACCGATGTGATTGGTTTACGTTGGATCAACAGGAATTGGTAATGAGCATGTTACTGATCACCAGAGTGACTCGCTGAGCAAATTCAAATTGTGCTCTCGCAAGAACTCTGGATTTCCAGGGTACCTCAGCAGTTCATTGTTCCCTGATCTGAGCCTACACAGACCTCTCCAGAACTTTGGCTCTAATTTGTGCCAACAGTGAAATTGAATAGTTAGTTTTATTGTCAGAGGGGCTTTGTAAAGTTCTTAAAATGCAATATGTTACACTAATAAACATGACATGTTTCTGAATTCACATGTCAAAAGTGACTAAATACTTGTTCCCTGGTCTTTGATAAATCTATTTGAAGGTAAGCAATGGCACATTTATAGTATTGACTTATGTTAATTCATAATGTAAAATGATTGTCTACTTTAAACAAGGATCAGATTGTATCATATCCCATCAAATCGTATGGAATCGTATGGAATCCTACTGAATCGAATCAAACCGAATCGTTCCATTTTAAAAATGTATCGTCCCTGAATCGTATCGTACCTCATGTATCTAGATACGTATCGGATCATCTTTTTTGGAGAGATGCACACCCCTAGTATGCACATCATCCCTTTAGTAACCCATCTAATGTGGATGGGGTGCGAGTGTGTGTGTGTGTGTGGTGTCTGCATTTTATTTGTACACTGGCTCTCCTGGGCTGCAGAGTCTTCCTTAAGAACAGCTTTCATCTCTGAAATGAGGGTAGATGGAGGGGGTTGAGGTGTGGAGGGGGGGGGGGGGGGAAGAGGCTGGTATGGGTGCCTGTTCCTGCTTTGAGGTATTGTGTGTCATCTCTTGGCACTCTCTCCGCCACAGCCGACTGATGAATAGTAATCAGTGACACCAAGAGAGCCCTGGGAGGGTGAGAGGGGAGGAGGAGGGTGGGTGGGGTGGGAGGGAGGGAGGGGGAGGGAGGGGGAAAGAGAGAGAGAGAGATAGCACGAGGAGCAAGCGAGACAGACGGAGAGGAGGTAGAATGCTAAGCTGCATTATCCAGCCGCCGGTACAGCGAGCAGAGTGTAGGAGAGAGGAGTGAAGGAGGAGAGGGGAAGGGAAAAGCGAATGCTAACAGAAGATGCTGAGGCTTAAGAGCAGTGTGATGTGCCGGCACGTGAGGTAAGCTGTGTGTGTGCGTTTCTAAAAGGTGTATATTATCCATGTCTCTCTTTTTTTTTATCTCCATGCGGTGGCATCTGTGGTGGAGTCTGTTCTCTTGCGGGTCCTGGCTGCTGCTATGCATGCCGTGCGCTCTCTGTAGACACCCAGGGCTGCGTCTGTGTGCACGTGCAAGCATGCAGATCTGTGGTAGACCAGCGTACCAACCGAAGCGTGCAGCAAAAGATTGAGAGTGGAACGCTGTCGATTGTTATCTTTCTGACATTGACTACGTACGCCGTCCCTTCTGTGAGGCTGGCAGCTCTCGTGTGTGTGTGGTGTGTGTGTGTGTGTGTGTGTGTGTGGTGTGTGTGTGGTGTGTGTGTGTGTGTTGTGTGGTGTGTGTGTGTGTGGTGTGTGTGTGTGTGTGTGTGTGTGTGTGTGTGTGTGTTGTGTGTGGTGTGTGTGTGTGTGTGTGTGGTGAACTAAAGTAGAAGTCTCCTCTACCCGACCTAGATTGCAGGCCGTGATATTGGCCTAATGAGTTAAGCTAATGAGTTCAAAAATTAAATCGAGAACAACTTTGTATCAGCCCCCTATATAGTACGCATCCCGTGTCTGTATTTAATGACCTAGTTACATGGCACAGGCAGCACTTATTTATTATCGTATTATTTCAATATTTAAGTGTAATGCATTTGGACAATGTCATGCACTTTGCACCTGCCGTGTTGCCATGTCACCTTGACGAATATGACTCCCCCACCCCCCGCGTCGCTGGACGAACCCAGGATCAGACACCAGGTTGCAATCACGACCTAACCATTACTGGCAGTGGCACAGGTGCTTGTGTGTGCACCCATGCTAGTGGGAAGAGAAGCATCTCCAGTGGCAACACGGTGTGTGAGCTCAACACACCAGCCCTTAACACTGCGTTAGTAGGCAGCACGCCTCGGGGAACAAACCCACCCTTGGTACTAGGGGTCGACCGATATGGTTTTTTCTGGGCCGATACCGATAATTAGGGGTCGATAATCGGATCTGATATTCATCATTTTTCCTATTATTGGAATCGCTATTTTGTATGATCTGATTGCAGATTAAATGATACAAAATTGTAAATGCGCTCTTTGCGGTAAAATGCACTCCTTGCAGGCGGCTCTGATGCAGTCACCTCTCTCTGGCTCAATGTCCCGCCGGCAGCATTATTGGATTGGCTATACATCACGGGTACAAAAAGCCCGTTTATAGTATAAATGGCAGTGTCCATTTATACTATGAGCGTGTCGAGCCAAAACACTGCAGACTGATTGGCGACCTCTTTCCCACGTGTCTCCCACAAATACGGAGGACAGATTGGCTATTTTTTTTTACCCGTGATGTATAGCTAATCCAATAATGCTGCCGGCGGGACATTGAGCCAGAGAGAGGTGACTGCATCAGAGCCGCCTGCAAGGAGTGCATTTTGCCGCAAAGAGTGAATTTAATCGGCAATCAGATCATACAAAATAACGATTCCAATAATCGGAAAAATTAATATCATATATTGTAGCGCAGGAGGTAAGAGCGGTTGTCTGGCAACAGGAAGGTTGCTGGTTTGATCCCCGGGCTCCGCCTCCTAGCTAAGTGTCGAGGTGTCCCTGAGCAAGACACCACCTAACCCTAACTGCTCCTGACGTGTTGGTTGTTACCTTGCATGGTTGACACGCCAAACTTTAAAGCGCTTCCTGCTCCTGGGCTTACTGCTCTACTCATCGCACTGCGAGCGATGGCTTGGCTGCTCATCAGTGCTCAAGAGCCTGGGCTGGGCTCAGCACTGTAGGCATCAGTCCCTGTGACGCGTGGGGGAGAGAGGGAAGGGGGGGGGGGGGGGAGGAGAGAGCCTCTATTCATGCACTGTCTGGACGTAAAGGCGTGAGGCGAAGGAGAGGTCGGGGAAGGGTGGGTGGTGTGGGGTGTGGGAGAAGACGAGGTGCGGCGTGGGCGGCTAAACCAGTCTCCCCCAGGTTTCCTCGTATTACGGTCAATGGGGTCGTTGACGGCGGGGACACACAAGCGTGTGACAAGGCACACAACACCCGAGGACAACGGGGACTCAATTCCTCTGCCGTGAGGCTCAGGAAAGGAAAGCATTCAGGGCTTGCAGGGACTATTTTCAGGGTTGTTACTTCACGTGAGTTGAATAACCGTGTCCTGGATTTTTTAATAACACCGCTGGCGTCTTGGGTTTTGGGATCTGTATAAAATGTTGCACTAATGTAATATACATGCAAATGTTGCCTGCTGCTGCTGCTGACCAAATACAACGTTCTTGTCTCCATCTCTGCAGCATTTTCAGCTGGCTCTGATCGACTCCAACCTCTGCACTTTGTCCAAAGCTGAAAGTAAGTGGTTTATACTACTGTTAGAACTGGCCCCGGGGGCTCCTGTACTTTTCGAAGCAGCATGTCACCGGCAGGCAGCAGGATTCTCGTAGCGTGCGTGCAGTCACGGCCGATGGAGCCATATGCATTTCCACTGCAGTTTCTCCTTCTCCTTCCGTTTCCCTGCTGACTCTGCCCAAGTCTGGGGTTGCCTAGGAGACAACGCAAGGAGAGAGGGTGGGAGGGAGCGAGCGAGCGAGGGAGAGAGGGAGGGATGAGCTTGCATGCACGTCGCACATACAGACTGCTTTACTCACACATGCCACCACACACACACACACACACACACACACACACACACACACACACACACACACACACACACACACACACACACACACACACACACACACACACACACACACACACACACACACACACACAGAGAAAAGCCACTGTACCCACAGAGTTCAATCGGAAGTGTGTTTGTGTGTGAGAGAGATGTAGAGATATAGACATTTTATTGTTATGACTATTGTTTATTATTGTATTGTTTATTATTGTATTGCTATGCTTATGTTGTTGGTTTTTGAGGCAACCTCTGGCACAAGAATTTCCTTTGGGATTAATAAAGTTCTATATTATCTTATATAGATAGATATATATATTCAATCCTAATAATGTTTTATCATATTTGTTTTTCTTCACAGTCCAATTCCACATTGCTCATCTGTATGAAATTCAGGTAAGCATTTGTGTGTGTGTGTGTGTGTGTGTGTGCGTGTGCGTGCGCACGTAAGCGTGTGTGCTAATCTGCTTAGCGTTGAGTGCAGTAGCGTACCGTTGCATTAGAGCATGTGCTCGGGCCACTTCCTGCTCCAGGGCAGCACCAAGGGACGTCTGCTGCTGCATTAGCTAGTTATCAGGCCAAGCTGTCCATTGCAGTAGTCCTTGAACCTATGCACATCAAGTACACATTTTCATTTACATTTAGGGCATTTGGCAGACGCTTTTATTCAAAGCGACTTACAGTCATTTGTTGCTAGCACTAGTTCCTAGCAGGGTACTTCTTTGGCCCACCATAAAGACTAGACTTGATATTTGACTCTAGTGCATCCCTCTCTCTTGAGTTGGTTTTTAACGTTGCTTTGTGGTCCCAGTCTTCTCCCGCCTCGCCGTGCTGGTAATCTGTTATGTCCAGGCACCCATCGCGTCACCCAGGGTCCCACTTGTTGCCCAAAATAGGGAAGGCAATGAAAGCAGTTGTTGCTCATTTGTCTTCTGCTTTGTTTAATGGGCCGGCGATTAGTATGCTACTTTATCATGCCCTGTCCTCACCACAGACACACACAAACACACGCCCATGTGCACGCATGCACTGACGGACGGGTCTGTGACTTGACTTTACTGCCGGTTCATCTTCTTCTATTTTTGTATCACGTTGCCCAATCAAACATCCAACCTCTTCCTCTTAATTATGCCATCCGTCAATACATTGTCTTACACTATGAGTTGTGAGGCCCTCTTTAGTAGAATGTTAACCTTCTGTGAAGGATAATCCAACAATGTAACTTCGTCTTTATTTCTAGCACACGTTATTGGGCTGTGTTATGTGCAGATGATCGGGAGGAAAGGCTGTAGATAAACTGGCCAAATATCGGTTGCTATGCTGTGGGCCCACGGCTTCCTCCGCTCATCAGAGACGGAGCCATTATTGCGAGTGCTATGTATAGGTTTTATGGCCCAACCCCCACACACCACCCATCTTCTCCCCCCTCCGTTTGAGGAGACACTTTATTTTAAAGCTTTTTCTTTAATGAGATCTGGACATGTGGCTTCTTGGCAATTTCTGTATGAGCCCTGAACAACAGGGTTACATTCAGTGTATTTATCGGAAGCTGTGGAAGATGTTTACGGAGGAGACGGTCTGAAAGAAATGCAGCATTGTTCTTGTGCCCGGTATCAGATGGTCAGGTGGCCTTGGTTTCATCTGGAGAGTCTGTTTAACGCAGAGTAGATGTTGGTGCCCTTGCGCAGCAGGCCACCTCAGGTCATGGAGATGCTGAAACACATGGGGGTTTGAGTTATTTACATTACGCTCCAACCTTTGAAGAGGACCAATGTTCACACAAAATGGGATGACACCATTTTCCACAAGTGGGGTGTCCATTAATCAATATTCGGTGAAAGAAAATCATTTTATGAAGCACCAGACAACCAAGGGCCTACATCTTCCCAGGTTATTTTGTTGCGGCTTAGCCAAAGACAAGTTGGGGGGGGGGGGGGGGGGGGGGGGGGGGGGGGGGGGGGGGGTTGTCGAGTCATACAATTTATCCAAACTGTCTTGGTGGCAACTCTCGGTTATTGTGCAACTCTCGTTGCACAATAACCACTGGAATTGATGCCATTTCCTGTTGGTGTCTTTTTCTTTATCTGCTTTAAACCAAACTTCCTCAAACTCTCTGTCACCACCAGGTCAACTCTCTTTACTCTCCCATAACCGTACAGTGTTAACCCTCGGGTGACAAACGTGTACCTTGCGTACCCCCAAGCCCTTGTGTCTAGTTGTTGAGACAAATCAGAATTCGGGGGCCCTTTTGAGCCGCATTTGACCAAATTGTAATTCTCCATCATGGTCCCTTTCCCTATTGACCCAATCCCTAATTTCAGGAGAGTGCTAAAAGTAATGTCCCTCTACTTATCTATGACTGAAGCTTGGAACAAATTTGGTTTAAGACCAAGAGAGTGAAGTGTATGATGTGAGGGTATGATGAGCCCATCTAGGGTTGAATTGGGAGTTGGCTGAGGATGTTTTGTCTCCACCCCCGTATGCCAATTCCCATCCACTACACTACATGCCGGGGGTGGGGGGGTGTCACTGGAGCATGCCCTCTACCATCTCAGCCGTCCGGCTCTTCCTGCTCATCCAGAAAAGCGTTGGAGTTGGGAAATCTGTTTTCAGCATGAAACCCCCCCCCCCCCCCCCCCGTTCAATACATTCGGCACACGGTCCCTTTAATTTGTTCACAAATGTTTTTTTAGCCGGTCATAATCATCTCCTGTGGTGCTGGTGCTGGGCTGTAGGTCACAGCATTGGCAGAATAGGTAGCAAGCATGTGTCAGGTAGTTCCCAGTGGTTGGTTGTTGGGCTACCACACGCCTCCACCAAAGTGGACACTCACAGGACACAGATAGATTCACAAACCAGCGTATTGGAGGATTGGCAAAATGGTACAGCCAGAGCAGGTGTGTGTGTGGTGTGTGTGTGTGTGTGTGTGTGTGTGTGTGTGTGTGTGTGTGGTGTGTGTGGTGTGTGTGTGTGTGTGTTGTGTGTGTGTGTGTGTGTGTGTGTGTGTGTGTGTGTGTGTGCCTCCTCAGAGTGATAGAGAAAACAGTCTCTCTTTAAGCCTCTGACGCTCCGTAAACCACTGTCTGATCACGTGCCTTCATGAGCCAATCAGAGTTGTTCCCTGCACCGCCGCGGAGGAAATGCGCCCGACGGGGGCCCACCGCGCAGCTTAGTTTCTAGTCGGCAATCGACAGCCACTGAGGACAGAGTAGCAGCTAACGTAGAGAAAGCTCCATAACAGATAGCAGTCGTCGGTCAGAAGGCGATAAACTATCTTAAGTGCCCTGTTGACGTTTTGTTACATTTTCTTTCTTGTTTTATTTATTTTTATTTATTCTTTAAGGAGATTTTGGTGAATAAGATGACCTATTTTATTTTGATGCACATAATTGTACATTAGCAGGAATGTAGCACCATATGGATGTGAAAGCAGTTATAACGAGCCTATGTGACAATAAAACTTGTTTTGGTTAAAATCAACAAATAATCGTGATAATTAATCGTGATCTCAATATTGATCAAAATAATCGTGATTATCATTTTGGCCATAATCGTGCAGCCCTAATGCTAAGTGTTGGCGATCTATGAGGAAGACACAAACGCCTCACAAACTCCACATTGAAATTCATCAGGACAAAATTGTGGAGTCCTACTGCACATGTAAAGCAGGGTGAGTACGTTAGTGATGTTTACAATGAAAATAAGCCTAAGATCTGCTAACTACTAGCTACAATGGGC
Organism: Coryphaenoides rupestris; assembly: GCA_002895965.2. Classification (NCBI taxonomy): domain Eukaryota; kingdom Metazoa; phylum Chordata; class Actinopteri; order Gadiformes; family Macrouridae; genus Coryphaenoides; species Coryphaenoides rupestris. The sequence continues at coordinate 57,451 of PIJE02001217.1, read as the reverse complement.
TAATCACCTAGCTATGCTAATCACACGATGGCGCGGTAACAATCTGGTCCTAGCGAAAAAAACATTTCACTGCTCAATGTACCTGTACACTGAAATAGGTGACAAATAAACCTTTGAATTTTAACTAATTAGCGAGCTTTGTAGCTTTTTGTGTCGGCGCTGCTGTAAATTGATGTGTGGAGTCGCTATCAACCATTTGATTGTTGCACTTGTGAACTTTCAGTGTTTTAAGTACATCATAAAAACCACTGCGTTCAGTAATTGCCTTATCAGATACAGCACCTGTAAATAACTGACACAAAAATGACAGACCCACTTGGATCACATCCAGTCAATGCTTTGAGGGTTGTGCTTGACTTATAGTCACTATAAAGCTGACTCTGTAAAGCCAGTGCAGATGGCACCTGGGTCTTACATTCAGTACCATCAATAATGACTAAAGTAGAAGGAAATTATTTTCTAAATTATTTTCATGTTTTTAATAATAAGGTCTCTATGAGGCCATATGCTCAGTTGTCCAAATTTAAAATTTTGCAGACTGCATGGATTCTCCAAATCTGGATGAAACGCGCTCCCTGTAATCTCTCTGGATATCTGTGGTCATTATTGCACGTTCCCCAAGCGCATCTAAGAACCATGTTGTTCTAACTAAATGTAGCTGTAGTCTAATCTATGAACACAACAACGCGGGACGAGCTTTGTTTGTGGGACATCATTGCGGGGCGTGGTCTTAAGAAATCAGGCAATCTTATTGGTTATTATTCTCCGTGTGACTGACAGGGTGGAAAGGTCCATTGAAGCCCCCCTTCCCCAAAAAACTACAAAGCCAGCTCAGTGAGGGCATTCAGGTTTGGGCGTCTTTCTTACCCGGGGATACCGCAACACTTGCCTGGGGGGGAGCTAGGGATCGAACCAGCAACCTTCCACACCATATCCTGAGCTACTGCGTGTTTTGTGGTTTTTAGTTCAAGGTCTATGGCAAGAAATATCTCAAATTAATCACAGCCAAATGGAATTGAGGCATTTTAGCAGGGGGTGCAATAGTAAAACATCAAACGGCTCGAAATTGCATACTCTCCAAACAGATACTGAAGTCTCAGACTTCTCTAGACTTCTCCAAGGGATTTTGGTATAGAAACATTGAGCCATTGTGAAGCTACCCTCCTTCCTTCCTGGTTGCCAAGGCCAAACCCGTGTCATATCTATTAGCATCCAACCAGGAAGGAACTGCAAAGTGGCCCTATCTGTCTTTTATTGCCTCAAGTGTCACTGTTTACCCTGAGGTGTCTCTTTAGTGCTCAGACAGGAAGAGCCCCACCAGACTGCCCCCCTTCTCTCTCTCTCTCTCTCTCTCTCTCTCTCTCTCTCTCTCTCTCTCTCTCTCTCTCTCTCTCTCTCTCTCTCTTTCTCTCTCTTTCTTTGTGTGTCTGTAGTGCACAGGTTGCCTTTTGAGATGGCTGTGAGAACTGATAAGCGGGAAAACGTTCAGACTGCACACACAAACGCACGCTCACACAAACACAAGGGCAATGAGGTCGGCGGGTATAAACAAACATTGGGGTACTCAGGTTTCTCGAAGCATGTGCCGCTTTGGCCTCACATATAAACTAAAGAGAGAGACACACACACACACACACACACACACACACACACACACACACACACCACACACACCACACACACACACACACACTTCTTAAGGTTAGATGAGTATCTGAGTCTGAAGGTGGATAGACTGAGTATATCACTTGTGTTGTGTGTGTGTGTGTGTGTGTGATGTGGTGTGTGTGTGTGTGTGTGTGTGTGTGTGTGTGTGTGTGTGTGTGTGTGTGTGTGTGTGTGTGTGTGTGTGTGTGTGTGTGTGTGTGTGTGTGTGTGTGTTGGACTTGCCGTTGCCCTGGTGTGTGAGGAGGTCTCCGCCGGCCCCTTTGTGTCTGTCTGTCTGGAGCGAGAGAGATAGAGAGGGACCATAAAACAGCCAACAACAGCAATCGTTCGGTCTGGTTTCAAACAGCCACTGTGGTCGTCTCTCCTCCTCCTCCTCCTCCTCACCTTGCTTTGTTCTGTTCTGTCCCGCAGAAGAAATACAGAGCCGCCAAGGACGCCTACGAAAGTCTCCTGCAGACAGAGAATCTCCCTGCACAGGTGAAGGCCACTACACTGCAACAACTTGGTGAGTTTATATCTCCCCAGACCCCCCTACCACCCCACCACCCCGCAAACTCCATCCACCTCACACGCTCATCAAGCATTAATAATCCTATAGTTTAGGTCTGTGTCCGCCTATTTGCTAGTCGAGCTGTTGATTCTTCGACTGCTATCGGTGTTGTCTCTGACCAATCGTGCGTTTGATTGCCTGGTTTCCTGTGGCGTTTTCTCATCTGTGTTGTCGCTGTGTTGTTATTTTTAGCCGTGGAGTCATCTGAGAGTGTAATACCGCTTTTAAACAGAATTGCATCATGCCATGCGCTGTAGATACGAATAGGACACCTTGCTACTAATTAGTGTAACGCTATTCCCACATCAAGTGAGATTCCCAGAGTGGTGTTTTTTTTTTGTTGCCTTGCACCAGCATCACGTCGACGTTGTTGATTCACATGTTTGGTTTTTATTTTGATAGTGAATTTTTTGCTGATCTTTCCCCTCTCCTACATAAAGTGTTATGCTATGTTATACTCCAATTAAACGGTTCAGGCTGACTGAAACTAACGATACAAAACACAAGACACGCTGCAGAGAAAACTCTTTATTTCGTTTTTTTTTCCCCCGAGAGACCTCAATTATTTTAATCGTTTTACTGCCCCATGGCATGTTAAAATTGTTCCAAGGTTTCATTTGTGCAAGTTTCCGCTAAATGCTAAACAGGAAAATTGAATCTGGCTCATCTTATTTGGCCACGCTGTACACTTCATTATGTCTATCCCCATGCATTTTTACATGCCACTGTTCTGCATGATTTATGTCAGTGACAGCGGAGATGGATGACGTTTGGGTGGATGAGTAGTTGTGCCTCTTGCGAGTGTAAATGATGCAAAACCAAATCGTAATCTTTTAAACGGCCTGAGAGGGGCTTTCAGACACAGTTTCAGTGCTTCGTTCTCCGTGGAGCGGGCGGCGGCGGCGGCGGTGGTGGTGGTGGTGGTGGTGGTGGTTGGTGGTGGTGGTGAGTTCTGATTAGTCAGTCCTCATAAAGCGACAAGGCTGTGGGCGTGTCCTATACACTGGGTCCCCCTGTTTACTGCCCTCCTCATAAAGGCCCTGAAAGGGTTTCATCATCGTTAACTACATGCCTCAGGGCCTTTTTAATCCCGCCTCCGGTGTGCACCTCGTCCAATCAGATCCTCCGCTGCTGCCTCTGCTACACTTCTGCTCGTTAGGCAATCATCGCTTTCTGCCAATGGTCGCCTTATTTTCCGTCGTGTATGTATGTGACGTATTTAATGTAGCGACACCTGTTGAAGTTGGGAGAATGACGCGATAAATATGACCTACCGATTGCTTAGCGTGTAGCATTACCCACTGTATATTTCTGTATATGTTCTTATCTTAGTCTTATTTCCCCTGCTCATTTATGCTGTTTTGGCTCACTTGCCCACATTCAATTATATATTTCAACGCAGGACCATGGTGGCAAACATTAGCAAACATTGTTTTGTTTTTTTTTTTTTTCTTTTTCTTTCTTTCCTTCTTTCCTTCTTTCTTTCTTTCTTTTTCTTTCCCCACTGTAGCCTATTCCAGACTGCCCCCTGCCCACACACACACACATCACACACACACCACACACACACACACACACACACCACACACACTCACCACTCACACACTCACACACTCCACCCCAGCCCACCCCCAGCCATCATAAAAGCATTTCCATTCTACCCGGCTTGTAACAGGAGGAGTAATGAGAGGAAGGATTCACATGTGTGATTGGTGTTTGTCTGCACCTCCCGAGAGCTTACTTATTTGAGGAAGAAATCGTGTGTGTGTGCACGTGTGTGTGTGTGTGTGTGTGGTGTGTGTTGTGTGTGTGTGTGTGTGTGTGTGTGGTGTGTGTGTGTGTGTGGTGGTGTGTTGTGTGTGTGTGTGGTGTGTGTGTGCGCTATAAGGTGTGGCCCCTTGTGCGCATGTGGGACCTTTTGATGTGTGTGGTGTGTGTGTGTGTGTGTGTAATTCCTCTCGCCCCCCCCACCCCCCCCGTGGCTCCACTGAAAGCCGCGCCATTTGTTCTGTTTATGATCTGAGCGTTTTACACATCAGACAGGAGAGGCCCAGCTCCTGGCCTCCGGTCCAGCCTCTGTGTGTGGGATCCAACTGTTTCATCGCAGCACTGCCTACACATTCCGTCACCTTTTTGCACACCACTTTCAAGTCACCGTTGTTCCTGTTCTGTTGTTCCCCCCCCCCCCCCCCCCCCCCCCCCGCAGGCTGGATGCATCACACCGTGGAGCAGCTCGCGGACAAAAGCACCAAGGACAGCTACGCCATCCAATGTCTGCAGAAGTCTCTAGAAGCGGACCCCAACTCGGGCCAGTCCTGGTATTTCCTCGGCAGGTAAGGACCATCGTCTCTGTCTCTCATTCTCTCTGTCTCTGGGTCTCTGTCTCTGTCGCTCGGTCTATCTCTCGGTCTCTCTCTCTCTCACTCACTCACTCACTCACTCACTCACTCACTCACTCACTCACTCACTCAAAGAGACACACTGGTGAAAACTGTTGGCGGAACCCAACACTATAGATATTTCAATTTTTAGCGTCTATGCGATTGCATACAGGTGGTGCTACTCTGTATGAAGACGACTTGGTTTGTTTATCTCAGAGAGTCCTCTGCTCTCGTCGCTCTGGGCACTGAAAAGCTTGAAATCTTGAGGACAACGTTGCTAAGGCCCTGACCATCGACAATGGCTTCAAAGGCCTCCTGGCCACTGGCTGATTGCCTGGCTAGGACACATGCTGGACAGTAAACCCTCCATGTGCAAATGGTCACCGGTATGGTCCCTGTGGAGTTGTATGCGAGTAGTTCTAGAATTCCTGCTGCTGCTGCGTTCAGTCCAGTTGGGAATGCCGGTGTGTATTTGTGTGGGCTTTTGTGGATCTTCTTCAACTTTTGTCTAAATCATCATGTGCTCCGGTGTTCCTGCCCCTCCTCTTCCTCTTCCTCTTCTGTGCTCCAGGTGCTACTCCAGTATTGGGAAGGTCCAGGATGCCTTCATCTCCTACCGCCAGTCCATCGACAAGTCGGAGGCCAGCGCGGACACTTGGTGCTCCATAGGGTAAGCGGTGGATCACTGCTCACGCTCTGACCTGTTGACCTGTTGACTTGCACCGGGGCCCGTAGCGTATACACGAGGTCGCTCCTCGGATCAAGGGTGTGCAGCTTTACAAAGCGAGCAGAACTGACAGTTCTGTTCTTCATTGGGCAGATGCAGAGAAAACAGATTTTCAGTTCAACTTTTTGTGTTGAAGATATATAGGTAGATGGTTAGATAGATGGATGGATGGATGGATGGATGGATGGATAGATAGATAGATGGGGAGATATATATATTGTGTATATATATACACAATGATCCCCTTTCTCTCTCCCAGGGTGCTCTACCAGCAGCAAAACCAGCCCATGGATGCGCTGCAGGCCTACATCTGCGCCGTACAGCTGGACCACAGCCACGCAGCGGCCTGGATGGACCTGGGCACGCTGTACGAGTCCTGCGGCCAGGCGCACGACGCCATCAAGTGCTACGTCAACGCCACGCGCAGCAAGGCCTGCCTCAACACGGTGGCGCTCACACAGCGAATCAAGCTGCTGCAGGTACAGGCCCCGCCCCCCACTCCGTCCCTCCCCCTCGACTGCGGCGTCCACTCCACGGCTGTTCTGTTGCCGCTGTTTTAATGTCGTGAACTTTGTTGGTTGGTGTGCACGGTTTTGTTTTGTTTTGTTTTTAAAGTGCTGTTTATTGGCGAGCGATGACGATGCCACTGGCTTTGGATTCTTAATTGTGTACCATGCTAAATTATTATAATTTTTTATTTTTTTCTCTTTATTTCTCCTTGTCCACGGTGATATGAACAGTGATTCATATTGGTGTGTTTTGAACACCTCTTTATTTCCACCTGTAATTCGTAAGGCATAACCTCATGCCATTGACCATGTTTGACCAGATTTTATTTATGTTTTTGAGTTTTTTGAATGTGCCATCTCTTCCAAAAGGGTTAACATTTCCATGCCACTTTTTTACTGCGGTAACCACGATAAACTATTCCCAGCGTCTGTAGCTGCTCAGCGGTGCCCTCTCTCACTCTGCCCTCTAGGCTCAGTTGTGTAACCTACAGCCAGGTAGTCTGCAGGGTAAGAGTAAAATGCTTCCTAATATTGAGGAGGCGTGGAGCCTGCCCATCCCCGCTGAGCTCACGTCCCGCCAGGGGGCCTTGAACACTGCACAGACACCGCAGGTGAGACCACTCCACAACCCCCAACCAGAGTGCAGGCTCTCTCTCATGAGCAAGGCAGCACAGCCGTCTCCGACACCACCACCACCAATGCTATTACAGCGCACGCCCTGCTCCAACACACGGTACTACCGTCATTTCATTGGATGACAAGATAAAGGATCCTCAGTGTTTTGTCCCCAACACTGGATTCTCCTCCAAAAGAGACTTTTGAGGTTGTGATTGAGTTGGAGCAGGGCCCGCAGTGTAATGGTCTAATTACTAGAGTTGTGGTGGTGGTTGACCTTCGTAATAGCTTGCTACTGCTGCTACTTCCTGTCAAGAGTAGAAGTGATCATCCAACCCCTTCACCCCACCATGTCATTTCCCCACATTGTTCAGTTTGACGTAGACTCACGGTTCTTTTAGTGCTGCTATTCCATTTTTTATTTCTCCCCTCTCTGGCTGTGTTTTAAGGAACAGTTCACCCTGTTCTGGAGATCTGCCGTTATCCACGAACGCCAAATTTGACTTTTAAACTCTCTGAACTCTAAACTCTGCTGTATTTAAGATAAGATCGAACTTTATTAATACCCAAGGAAATTCTTGTGCCAGAGGTTGCTCAAAATGCCAACAACATAAGCATAGCAATATAATAATAAACAATAGAGTAATAAACAATAGAATAATAAAATATAATTTATTTCACCCTATGGCCTTTCTTGGTAGCAACCACAAGGCATTGCATTCACATCACTCTTTTTTACACTATACTTGTGTAAAAGAGTTAAAATCCTGTAGGATGTTGGTAGTTATACTGTCAGAAGCCGTGTTTGTCAATCTACTTACATTTTGGAGTCTAAGACGCCCTCCCTCGCTTGTGTGTCGAAAGACAAGGAACTAAGCGGGGCTCCCGCTCTTGTGTGTCAGGCCAGTGGCAGACCTTTCTTCTCTGGGTGAACTGTTCCTCCGGGTGCTTGACTTCTCCTTCCTCCCCCTGCTAGCGTGTAGACGCATGCGCTGTAAATTTGAACAAAACGAGATGCACGACAACACACACACAAAGACATGTTTTCATTCTTTCTTTCTGTGAGTGATGGGAATTTTAAAATGCTTGTGGGTAAGGTTACGGCATGGCAGTGGCATGATTCTTCTCTCACAATTAATTTGAAATCGTAATATGGCCAAGTGCAATAATCCATTCGCAGGAGCTGCAATTTTAATTAAGTGAGTCAATTGAGTTACATTTGTAAATGTATGCCACTAAATGAAGTACTGTTGTGCTACAGAGATGCCCTTTCTTCAGATGTAACACCCCAACAAATGTCACCACAAGCTTTTAAACATTTTTCTCAGTGAAAATGAAAATGTTGGTGCAAGAATTGTAATTCCCTCGAACAGGGAATCATACTGCAATATCTGTCCAAATAATCACTTTTCGCTATTGTTCAGCCATAGTTGTTTGTCTCTGCCTGCAAAGTGGCCTGTTGTGCTTGACCATATGCCTCTGTCCAAATATTTAGTGTTCTTGAATATTGTTTTGCGATCACATTTTGTTTTTGCCACAGAGCCTTTCTGCCGTTCAATGTACAACTGCTATCGTCGCGGTTGTCTGCATTCTCACACCTTAACAAATTGCAGACATCTAAAGCGTGTGAAACATGGCTATCTCTGTGATTCCCAACACTCTCAAAAAGAGTCCTGTCGTGACTTGTAGTGTTTTAGTATTGCATCGCTAAGACCGCCACAGACGGCGCTGACCTTGAACCACGGGGCCGCTCGACCTTGGCCTCGTCTCGCATGCATCTTGTCATCCTGTCTGTGTTGTTGGGTCCTCAGGCGTGTAAGGGAGAGGCGGGCCAAGCTTCCGGCAGCCAGGGCGACTCGCAGGCGGGCCTTGCTAAGAGGAAACGAACCGCCAGCCCGGCGAAGGTACCGCTCACACACCTATGCCACACCTTATGGACGTTTTAGTCGGGGCTTCGTGATTAATAATCTTAATCTTAATCTTAATCAAATTGCGGCGTTTTTTTTATTTAAAGACCTCTGCGATTAGCAAATTGTGAATGGTTTGCGATCAATGCTTGACGTTTTATAGTGAAAAATAAAATGCCTAAATATATATATCTGATTGAAATCTCATTACAAACCCTTACACGTCGAGTTAAGTGAGAATAAGTGCCAGAGGCTGCTAAAAATTCCAACAACATAAGCATAACAATAGAATAATAAACAATAAATATATACATATACAGTGAATAAGCCTCAAGAAAAATATAGGTAAGATAATCAGTAAACAAAACAAGTTGGCAATGGTATTGAGATGTAGTATTGCACATGATATTAAGAAAATTACACATTATTATGGAAGTTTTAGTTGGGGCTTCACGATTAATAATCTTAATCGAAATTGTGTTGTTTTTTTATTTAAAGAAAAAAGTTTTTTTTGTTCTGCCTCTGCAATTAGCTAATTGTGAATTTGCAATCAACGCTTGACATCTTATAATAAAAAAATAAAATGCCTAAATACATATATCTGATTTTGTTAAGCCTGTTGCAATGAAATCTAATTGCAAACCCAGATAAGTCGGCAATAACCGCTCTAAGACATCACAGGCATTCTCATTAAGGGAACTAGAATCTTCGGAGAGACGAGAGAAACAGTCGGAGTACGGCACTCTCTAATAAGAGAAAGTTAATCGCTGAGAACAGAGCCTTTAATAAAGATTGGACAGACGTGTATAGGGTTGCACGGTATACCGGTACTAGAAAAGTACCGCGCTACTCTGCCGTTAAAAATGGTACTATACCACATTCATTTAGTATCGGTACTTTAGAAATGACATGAGTTGCGTCAATGTGCGGGTTTGACAGCGGCGCTGTGTGTGTGTGTGTGTGTGTGTGTGTGTGTGTGTGTGTGTGTGTGGTGTGTGTGTGTGTGTGTGTGTGTGTGGTGTGTGTGTGTGTGTGTGTGTGTGTGTTGTGTGTGTGTGTGTGTGTGTGTGTGGTGCTGTGTGTGTGTGTGCGCAGCTTGAAGGCTGAGCGCTCTGCTTCAACTCCCTGCAGGGGGGCGTGTCAACAGCCCTCCCCCTCTCTCACTCGCCTCAGTGGGCGTGTCAACAGCCCTCCCCCTCTCTCACTCAGTGCTCAGCCTGGACACAGTGAACATGGCTGCTGCGAGGACTACAAGCGGTCTTGTCAGCCGTCCACAGCTTGTGGACAAAAGGGACTCACGGAGCGAAATATGGAAATATTTTGCTTAAGTTGCCGACAGCCATGGCCCACAGCCCACGGACACGTCAAAGCCCATCTGTAAACGGTGCTTCAAATCTACGCAGGCAAAGGGAGCCAACACATCCAACTTGGCAAAGCATCTCGCCGACAAACATCCCGATATATCAAGAGTTCAAAGAGCGAGAGAATAGAATAAAAAAATAGAACAGAATAGAACTTTATTAATCCTGAAGGAAATTCTTTTGCCAGGTTGCATAGCGATACAGTACAATAAAACAAGGAAAACAACAGAATGATAAAAATAAACTAACGGATATGCAAATGTACAGTTAAAATATACAATACAAGATAAGATATTCCGACGGCGAAAACAATTTGGCATAAATGAAGTGAAAGGAGAGTGAGAGTCTGTCTGTCAGTTTTAAAAACCAAATGTGGCCCTTGAGCCAAAAAGTTTGCCCACCCCTGCACTAGAATCATTAGAATTATTTCCTCCCGGTGATGGTCGGCCCAGTGGAGCTGTTTGCAGTCTGCGGTCACGTTTCACTTTATCTCATCCCTCCATCACAACACAGGGTGCTCCCGATTCCTGGACATCCAGCCCCGTCCATCACCGCATTCCCAGCTGGTATCTCACACCACAGAAACTTCAGGTGGGTCACGCACACACTCACACACCGCAAACACATCTGTCTGTTAGAACGACTGCTCGAACGTTCCTAGGAGTGTACAGAGTTGAGTTCCACGTCCTATGCTAACGTTCTCCTGTTTGTCCGAGCAGCTGCTGGATCAGTTGCGGTCCAACCGAGCCAGCCTCAAACCTCCGCAGGTGCAGATGCTGGAACAGCTGGAGAACCAGTTCTCCCTCATGCAGCAACATCAGCAGCAGGTAGATGCACGTGCACACACACACGGTCACACACACTCTGTCTCACTCTCACTCACACGTGCACACGCTAACAGAGATCCTAAATTATGCAACGCGCTAATCACACAGTGCTTTAATTATCCTGTGATTTAAACCTCGTTAGTCTCCGCCCGCTGTATTAATTTGTCCTCCCTGCGTCAGAATGCGTCAGCAGGCAGCGACGGGCAGCGGAAGGCCAGTCGAGGCCAAACGGGCCCCTGGCCGAGCCCCCCCCGACCCCTGGCCGCCCTCTCCCGATACCCCTCCCTCAACCACTCTGCTGCAGCTGCTCCTTCCTCAGCCATGGCCAACGGGTCCTGTGCCCCCGAGTCCCGCGGGCCCGCCGCCAGCTCCAGCCTACCCGGACGCCACTCCTCTGGGCAACAATCACACCCTGGGCCCCGGGGCGGAAGGAGGAGGTGGGGGTGGAGGAGGAGGAGGAGCGCGAGCAACGGAAACGTGCCTTACCCACAAGCAGAACTCTCTACCTCACAACTGACAGCCACCAGTCACACAAGCACCAGCAGCGCCACCAGCAGTCCCAGTCACCCGGACGCGCCTGGAGGAGCCAGCTACGCAACACCTCTCAGGTAGGCCCCCTTCCCACCCCCACCCACACCCACTCCCTCCGGTCCCGTCACAGTTACCCCGGTGAGTGGCCCTCTGGTTTAATGGGTTTTGCAGATGAACTTTTCAGGCGGTCATTACTTGTAACCGTTTACGTTTACTTGTACGGATTAGATTGATTTCAGTTTGGTACCTGAATATTGTGGTTGCTGGGTTGTATTCTTGTCTTTTTCTCTCCTCAGGGGCTTCTCAAGGGTCCAGGTTCACATTTGGCGGGTCCCAATGGAGAACCTCCTTTCTCCTCCTCCTCCCCCCACGCCCACCACTTGCTGCCCTCCTCCGGCCCCGGTGCCCTCAATCAGGTTGGACATTCCTTCGGGCCCTGCACTGCCTCGTCCTCGGCCTCCTCGCTGTCCCCCACCTCCCCGCAGACGAGCGCCCCAGCACCGCTCCTCGCCCCCCCACGGCGCCACTACCTCAGGGGCTCACACCAAAGACGCCGCGCCTTCAGGAAGCAGCAACGGCACCACTCTGCCACCGGCGGCAGCAGAGGCCAGCACCACGGGGACGCCGCCTGGGCTCCGCCCCACCGCGCAGGGAATTGACTAATCACGTCCAGCCTCGGGGACGGGCAGCTCGACTGGCCGATCGGAAGCCCGGCTCCCCTGCCGCTACCCACCGCTGCCCTCAGTTCGCGACAATCCACAGCTCTCCGCCATGCTAAAGGGAAAAAGCTAACTCAACTGGTGGTAATGACGACAACAACAACTGGCAGTAACCACGCAGTGACACCCGACGTCGGAGAAGTTTGAGCCACGTCCCCCCGGTGTCCACGCCAAGCCATCGGCCGAGCATGTCGCCGCCGCCTCTTCCTCTTCTCGCCACAGCCCTCCGCCAAACCCTGCTCTGCACACGCCCCCGCCACCAACAGCCTCTCCTGCCTTAACAGCCCGTCCAGCGACCAGTCGCCCAAGCTCAACGGCAAGGGCCCTGACGACTCCAGGAGCCCGGTGAAGGTGGAGCCTGTGGGGGGCTTCCACAGAGCCATGCCCCCCTCCGGCCTGGCCCCCCTGTCCTCGGTGTCCATCTACCCCAGTTCCAGCGAGGTGCTGAAAGCTTGCAGGTAAGGCCCTCACCCAGGTGTGACTCCGCCCCCTGTGGGTTGTGGGTGCCTGGCCCCGCTCTGTGGGCCCCCAAGTTCTTCTCGAACAGAAGAACTGCTGGATCACCTTCTTGACACTGCCAATCATTTATGAAGGCCGGTCTGATTTAGGTGAAAAATGACCAGCCCAAATTGGGTGGTTTTTCAAATATGAATAGAGATGATCTTGTTGTCCTATGTTTATGATACAGGCTAACAGTAATGGCTACTATTAATGGACGCTACCTGACTTTGAGTAGCAAGTTAGCACGTGGATGAAACATGTAATGCAATGTCAGTGGTGATGTACCTTAGCTTCACGTGCAAGACGACCTTGCTACCCCCGAGGGACTTGCACCGACTTGCCTTGAAATATTGCACAGTTTGCTGGCGTCTTCAGAGTCAACCAACCAAATGGATGTTTTGTTCTCCAAACACCTGTTAACACATTAATTGTTTATGTATTATTCTTAATGGGATTATTAGATGCTGCTTTAGGTAAACCGTGCATGAGTTTTGTTGGATGTTGCAATACTCCCAGGCCAGCCCGCCTAAACTTCAACGCAACACAAGGTCTGCGTGTCCTACAAGCACACAGAGGAGGCGGTGGCCATGATTGCCGGGTTGACATTCGGGCACGGAAGCATTATGTTTTGGTTTGTTTCGGGGGTTTTTTTATACACGTATGCAATGCGTTCACGGCTCATTGAAAACGTGGCTCATTGAAAATGCGGGAAATAGCATCGAAACACTGACCCCTTTTAACCTGCGCCACACCTGCGTGAATGGGAATGTGTGGTGTTTGAATTCCACAAGGATACGTCGATAAAATAAATTGATGGGAGGTCAGAACACCACCCTAAAGCACTCTAATAGTACAATTTCAACACTCATCAGAATCAGAAACGGCTTTATTGCCATATGTTTTGCCATAGCTTTGGATAAAAACTATATATATGCAATCCATTTACCATTTTGCAAAGAGGGAATGTGCAATTAGTGCCTAACATTAAACAGTAAAAACAGAAGAAAAAAACAATGCTAAAAAATAACAGATAAAATATCAAAATAACATCTACAAAATATATATAGAATAAATAAGCCGTCTTTGTATTTTGTTCACACAACCTGGATTCCTAACATTGCATTAAAGTGGGCAGTATATGACCAGTGTGTCCTCCTCTCCCTCCCTCCCTCCCTCCTGTGTGTGGCCCACAGGAACCTGGGGAAGAACGGCCTGTCCACCAGCAGCATCCTGCTGGACAAGTGTCCGCCCCCGCGGCCCCCACCCTCGCCCTCCCCCATGCTTCCCAAGGACAAGCTCAACCCGCCCACGCCCAGCATCTACGTGAGCATACGACGACACACCCCCACTCCCACCACCGCCACCACGGTCGACATCGATTCAAATGTCGCCGTCAGGGAGGGATGGATGCTGGTAGTCGAGTTAAACCACTGCCAGTATCCAACAGACTCTCCGCTAGGAAATGTGCACCGCCAGTAGTGTACATACATATTACAAAAATATGTGCATGGCGTCCGCCATTTTTTATGTATTGTTGTCGTCATTATGAGTACATTATTGCGAAGTTAGTTCAGAAAGGGGCCATATATGTTTGGACGATTGTCAAGTACTTATTATTTGAGTACACTTTGGCCAGACAACATGGCATTGTCCATGAATGGTGTGGGAAGAGCTGACGTCTGTCTGTCTGTCTGTCTGTCTGTCTGTCTTGCAGCTGGAGAACAAGAGGGATGCCTTCTTCCCGCCTCTGCATCAGTTCTGCACCAACGCCGCCAACCCTGTCACCGTCATCAGAGGCCTGGCTGGGGCCCTCAAACTGGGTGGGTGTGTGTGTGTGTAAGAAAGTGTGTGTGTGTGTGTCTGTAAGAATGTGTGTGTGTGTGTATAAGAGTGTGTGTGTGTGTGTGTAAGAGCGTGTGTGTGTAAGAACGTGTGAGCGTGTGTGCTGCGTGTGTGAGCATGCAGTGTATTATGATCGTGTTTCCCATGCACCCTCCTCACGTGGGCTGTGTGGGTGTGTCATTGTGTTGCTTGGAGGATGTGAGCGTGCTGAGGAGGTGTTGAAGGGTGCCACAACAGCACCACCTGCAAGTAGAAAATGTCACTACACCTAGTTTGGCCGACGGGCTGGCTTCCTTTCTCCGTGGCCTTGCCAAGAACGTCCACCACATCCGCTGGTCCCCACCGCACGTCCACCCGTGGACACAGCCTCGATATGCATTATCGTTTATTGCCATAATATGTATTTAATTAGCTTAAAATTATACATGATGCCATGTATAATTTTGTGTCCTATATTCCATGTAGGACTTGTTAAGCAGCACTGTATTTCCAATGAGATTTTATTTTCCACTTAACTGGGGCGGCAGTAGCTCAGGAGGTAAGAGCGGTTGTCTGGCAACAGGAAGGTTGCTGGTTCGATCCCCGGGCTCCTCCTAGCTAAGTGTTGAGGTGTCCCTGAGCAAGACGCCACCTAACCCTAACTGCTCCTGACGTGTTGGTTGTTACCTTGCATGGTTGACACCACCGTCGGTGTATGAATGGATGAATGTGAGGCAACTGGAAAGCACTTTGGAGAAAATCTCAATATAAATGCAATCCATTAACAATGTACCCTACCATATTGTAATTTCTATCATCAAATACATGGGAATTAGTGGAATTTATTTTATTTGCGTTGTGTGTGGGTGGTTGGGTTCAAGTGCAATAATTCTGGTACGGCAGTACAAGCATCCGTCTCTTCGTCTCAGAGGTCATGCCAATGTTGAAGACCTGCAATGACCGTCGTCGCTAGCAAAAGAGCACACATATATATATATATATATTATATATATAAAGCTTGCAAGCACAGATGTTTCGCCCTGCTATTTGCGATGAGCCAGGGCCGTAGCTGTGGAGCGAGAGCTTGGATGGGTCCCATGGTGGTCGGGGGCGATGCTTGTGCCCATTGCTGCGGAGCCCACTTCCCCCGGTCGCAGTGCAGTGCGCTATGCTGTGCACTGCCTGCACTTATAGGTCACGCTGCTTTGATCTCAACTCTCATGAATTATTTCACACCCCGAGCCCCACAGCATCCAGCACCACCACCTCCGCTGCTGCTTCTGCAGAAACCACATGTTTACACGTCCACACT
Organism: Coryphaenoides rupestris; assembly: GCA_002895965.2. Lineage (NCBI taxonomy): Eukaryota > Metazoa > Chordata > Actinopteri > Gadiformes > Macrouridae > Coryphaenoides > Coryphaenoides rupestris. The sequence goes on along the minus strand of PIJE02001217.1, from coordinate 42,022 downwards.
TTGGTTGGCAGCACCGGCCAATCTAAAAAGCAAGAAAAAAGACAGTTGGCCCTGATGCATCATTTGCATTTTTTGTTATATTCTAATTAACTTGTTTCTGGTTTCTAATGTGTAAACTCTTAGATGTTTCCCATGCTCGTCGTCCGATCTCTGTCGCTCGCCCTTTCCCCTGACACACTCCTCTTCAATTATGAATGAATTATTCCGACTCCCCACTGACTGACTCCCCTATTCGGGGGCGGCTGTAGCTCAGGCAACAGGAAGGGTGCTGGTTTGATCACCGGGCTCCGCCTAGCTAAGTGTGGAGGTGTCCCTGAGCAAGACACCACCTAACCCTAACTGCTCCTGACGTGTTGGTTGTTACCTTGCATGGTTGACACCACCGTCGGTGTATGAATGGGTGAATGTGAGGCAATACTGTAAAACGCTTTGGATAAAAGCGCTGCATAAATGCAATCCATTTACCATTTTATTCCACCCCCCAACCCGACAGACCTGGGCCTGTTCTCCACCAAGACCCTGGTGGACGCCAACCCGGACCACCTGGTGGAGGTGCGCACCCAGCTGGTCCAGCCCACCGACGAGAACTGGGACCCAGCGGCAGCCGCAAGATGTGGCGCTGCGAGAGCAGCCGCTCGCACACCACCATCGCGAAGTATGCCCAGTACCAGGCCTCGTCCTTCCAGGAGTCACTGAGGGTCAGTGGGCCCGACGCACGCACAGACAGACACACAGACATGAGAGACATGCACTCATGCACAGACAGACACGAAAGACACACAGACACATGCACGCACAGACAGACAGATGCGAGAGACACACAGACACATGCACGCACAGACAGACAGATGCGAGAGACACACAGACATATGCACGCACAGACAGACAGACACGAAAGACACACAAACACATGCACGCACAGACAGACACGAAAGACACACAGACACATGCACGCACAGACAGACAGACACGAGAGACACGCAGACACATGCACGCACAGACAGATGCGAGAGACACACAGACACACACAGACAGACAGACACAAGAGACGCATGCACAGACAGACAGACACGAGAGACGCACGCACAGACAGACACGAGAGACGCATGCACAGACAGACAGACACGAGAGACGCACGCACAGGACAGACACACGAGAGACGCACGCACAGACAGACAGACACGAGAGACGCATGCACAGACAGACAGACACGAGAGACGCACGCACAGACAGACACGAGAGACGCACGCACAGACAGACAGACACGAGAGACGCACGCACAGACAGACACGAGAGACGCACACACAGACAGACAGACAGACAGACACGAGAGACGCACGCACAGGCAGACAGATGCGAGAGACACACAGACACATGCACGCACAGACAGACAGATGCGAGAGACACACAGACATATGCACGCACAGACAGACAGACACGAAAGACACACAAACACATGCACGCACAGACAGACACGAAAGACACACAGACACATGCACGCACAGACAGACAGATGCGAGAGACACACAGACACATGCACGCACAGACAGACAGACACGAGAGACACACAGACACATGCACGCACAGACAGATGCGAGAGACACACAGACACACACAGACAGACAGACACAAGAGACGCATGCACAGACAGACAGACACGAGAGACGCATGCACAGACAGACACGAGAGACGCACGCACAGACAGACAGACACGAGAGACGCACGCACAGACAGACAGACACGAGAGACGCATGCACAGACAGACAGACACGAGAGACGCACGCACAGACAGACACGAGAGACGCACGCACAGACAGACAGACACGAGAGACGCACGCACAGACAGACACACGAGAGACGCACGCACAGACAGACACGAGAGACGCACACACAGACAGACAGACAGACAGACAGACACGAGAGACGCACGCACAGGCAGACAGATTCGAGAGACACACAGACACATGCACGCACAGACAGACAGATGCGAGAGACACACAGACATATGCACGCACAGACAGACAGACACGAAAGACACACAAACACATGCACGCACAGACAGACACGAAAGACACACAGACACATGCACGCACAGACAGACAGATGCGAGAGACACACAGACACATGCACGCACAGACAGACAGACACGAGAGACACACAGACACATGCACGCACAGACAGATGCGAGAGACACACAGACACACACAGACAGACAGACACAAGAGACGCATGCACAGACAGACAGACACGAGAGACGCACGCACAGACAGACACGAGAGACGCACGCACAGACAGACACGAGAGACGCACGCACAGACAGACAGACACGAGAGACGCACGCACAGACAGACACGAGAGACGCACGCACAGACAGACAGACAGACACGAGAGACGCACGCACAGACAGACAGACAGACACGAGAGACGCACGCACAGACACGAGAGACGCACGCACAGACAGACAGACACGAGAGACGCACGCACAGACAGACAGACAGACACGAGAGACGCACGCACAGACAGACAGACACGAGAGACGCACGCACAGACAGACAGACACGAGAGACACACACACACATGCACGCACAGACACACAGATGCGAGAGACGCACAGACAGACAGACACGAGAGAGACACAGACACGAGAGGCACGCACAGACACACAGATGCGAGAGACGCACAGACAGACACGAGAGAGACACACACACACATGCACACACACACATGCACACACACAGACACGCACGCACACACACAGACACGAGAGGCACGCACAGACACGAGAGACGCACACACATGCACACACAGACACGCACGCACACACAGACAGACACGAGAGACGCACACACACATGCACGCACAGACACACAGACACGAGAGACGCACATGCACACACAGACACGCACATGCGCACAGACAGACACGAGAGACGCACGCACAGACACACAGACGCGCGCACAGACAGACACGAGAGACGCACGCACAGATAGACACGAGAGACACACACACACACGTGCACGCACAGACACACAGACGCGCGCACAGACAGACACGAGAGACGCACGCACAGACAGACACGCACGCGCGCACAGACAGACACGAGAGAGACACAGGCACGCACGCACAGACAGACACACAAACACGAGAGACAGACAGACAGGCAGACAGACACACCGACACGAGAGACACACGGAACACACACAGAACAGACACACGAACACGGAACAGACACACACACACAGACACGCTCGGAACACAGAAATAATGCATTACAAAGCTTCAAGATGCCACCCATTTCAGAAAATAAAGTCGACTTCGATGAAAGGAGTGATGAAACGAAAACTAAAATGTATTTTAAGGGTTATATTTCTGTGTTGAACAAATAATGATTGGCTTGTTGCTTGGCCACCAAAGATCCTATTCTTTTTACATTTGTTGCCATCAACTGTTCATTCAGGAGGAGAATGAGAAGAAGAAGGAGTTGGAGGCAGAAGCTTCTTCCCCAGAGAAGTACGTTTCTCATCTGCCATTTTGTTGCCATCATCATCATCACACCATGTCTCATTGTCGCCTCTCTGGACATTAAAAGTTTCCTCCCACTATCACGTTCTCTAAATTGTGCTCTCGCTGACTTTCTGGTCGACACTTCCTTTTTTAACACCATCTGATACCCTAGAGTTGACAATAACGCGCCACTCAATTTGTATATACATACATCCTTTCCTGTTGCCAGACAACTGCTCTTACCTCCTGAGCTACTGGCGCCCCCATAGTACCCCCCATGTAACCCACTACATCACATTAATCTAAAAATGAGTTGTTTTAGATGTTTGTGTTGTTCCTGTAACTCCTATCTCTTCTTGTTTCCATCAGTGTTGCACGGCGGCGAAAAGGACCTTTCAAGCACATGAAGTTCGGCACCAACATCGACCTGTCAGATGAGAAGAAGTGAGCAAACACACATACACATTTACATTTAGGGCATTTGGCAGACGCTTTTATCCAAAGCGACTTACAAGAGTACATTTGTTTGAAGGAGAGACAGCAATATATCACTGTGGTACCTGAAGATAAGAATAGAGCTGTTTTCGAGCATTCATATTACAAGACGCATATATACACATATATACACACACACACACACAGAGACACACATGCACACACCCCACCATCACATGACCGGTCCCCTAACCCCGCTGTGGTCGTGGCTCCTCCTCCAGGTGGAAGCTGCAGCTCCAAGAACTGGCCAAGCTCCCGGCCTTCGCCCGGGTGGTGTCGGCCGGCAACCTGCTGAGCCACGTGGGCCACACCATCCTGGGCATGAACACGGTGCAGCTCTACATGAAGGTCCCTGGCAGCCGGACGCCAGGTAGACACACACACACACACACACACACACACACACACACACACACACACACACACACACACACACACACACACACAGACATTCAGACAGACACAGACACACACACACACACACACACACAGACAAGAAACCACGCCCCCTCCCACACAGACAGACACAGACAGATGGACCCACAGACAGACAAACTCTCAGACAAAACTCACAGACAGACGCCGCAGACAGACAGAACACACACCACACCACACACACACACACACACACACACACACACACACACACACACACACACACACACACACACACACACAAGAGGACAATGCCCCCCCATTCCTGATGTTTCCCGGCTGCTTTGCCATTTGACCTCTTAACACCTTGTCTTTTTTTGTCACCAAAGGTCACCAGGAGAACAACAACTTCTGCTCGGTCAACGTCAAACATCGGGCCAGGGGACTGCGAGTGGTTCGCCGTGCCGGAGCCGTACTGGGGAACCATCAACGACTTCTGTGAAAAGTACGACACACAGCGGACACACACACACACACGCTCAATTTAAAACACACACTCAATTCAGCTCATTCGTCAACAAAACCGATGTTTAGAACGTCTTAGGCCCAGTGTCCACACGCAACTTTTTCTGAGCGCAAGTGTCTATTTTTTCAATAGGTTCTTGGCCTTTTTGTTGAAAATATCAGAACTTTTCATTTATTTTCCTTTCACATGGATGTAGCCATGTTAAGCTAGGAGCTGTGGGGGCTAACGTGGTTCCTTGTCATAGAAACGGTAAAAGCACTCGAGACAGAATTTGGTTAATTTCAACTGTTCAAAATGTTCAATAAATGGTTTATCTGTGTGTGTTTTCCTGAGTGCAAGATATGCACTCTGTCATTGGATGAAAACGCCTCAGATTTAATGGTTAGTTTAATAGTAAAATATAGTAATATATATAATAGCAAAATATATAATCGTTCATGAATCGTAATCAATGTAAAAAGTTTGAAATAATAGTGATACTGACTTGAGGTCATATCGTCCTGGCCCCCCCCTCCCCCCCCCACTACTGGGCGGCAGTATCTCAGGAGGTAGAGCGGTTGTCTGGCAACAGGAAGCTTGCAGGTTCGATCCCCGGGCTCCGCCTAGCTAAGTGTGGAGGTGTCCCTGAGCAAGACACCACCTAACCCTAACTGCTCCTGACGTGTTGGTTGTTACCTTGCATGGTTGACACCGCCGTCGGTGTATGAATGGATGAATGTGAAGCAATGCTGTAAAGCGCTTTGGATAAAATCGCTATATAAATTAAATCCATTTACCATTTACTAATATGGATGGAAAGGTGGTTGATTTTGCCTGTGGCTGACATGTGTCCAACCCCTGTGCAGGAACAGCATCAACTTCCTGATGGGCTCGTGGTGGCCCAACCTGGAGGACCTGTACGCGGCCAACGTGCCTGTCTACCGATTCATACAGCGGCCCGGCGACCTGGTGTGGCTCAACACCGGCACCGTCCACTGGGTGCAGGCCATCGGCTGGTGCAACAACATCGCCTGGAACGTGGGGCCCCTCACAGGTAACCATGACACACCGCCATGACGGTGCCTGTGCTGTGTACTGGTGTTCAGGAGACTCCCAGGTGGTGGGGTGGGTTTACAGGCTTTAGACCGGCAGGGCCAGGAGCCAAGGGCCAGGGGGTTTGCAACATCCTGGCCCGCAAGACCTTTCTTACCCAGGCTCTCGCTCAAAGTTGTCATGATCAGCATTGGAAAAGGCAAGATGTGCATCTAATGCATAATACGACGGATTGTACTTTAAAGCCCTTTGAGACTGTGTTGTGATTAAGGGCTATACAAATACAATTTACTTGACTTGACCTTGTGATTGCGACAAATATCTTTTTTTGTTTTTATATACCAACCAAAAAATGTATATCAATGTATATCACCAGTTTGGTTTTTTTTGCACTGGTCTGATCGGGACAGTGAGCTGAAGCTCTTCCTGGCCTGACTTGACTTGTGACCGTCTCCCGGGCCCTCTGACAGCCCTTACTGTGGAACCCTGGACAGCTTTGGCCGCTGAAATAATTTGATGTACATTCAGTGCATCCAGTCAAGAGAATGTGAAACAGCTGTTGGATAGTGCTTTAAAGTTGTCAATCTGGTTTGTCTCAAAATAACAACAACATAAGCATACCAATAGAATAGTAAACAATAGAATATAAACAATAGAATAATAAAATAATAAATGTACAATTTTACAGTGAATAAGCCAAAAGAAAAATATGGGTAAGATATTCAGTAAACAAAACAAGTTGGCAATGGTATTGAGAGGTAGTAGTGAGAAGCAGTATTGCACATGAGGAATATTGCACATGATGATGAAAGGTAATATTGCTAAAATAAAGTAATAATGATAAAGTCTAAGAAATCATGTAGTCGCGTGGCTTGGAAAATCGAAAGCCATGTGGCCTATTAATGGCTACTGAGATCAGGACGTTGACCGTAAGCACCCGACCAGGGCTTCACAACAACCACCAGTGTGCTGTGTATGACAACAAAGGTTTGTGTTTTGTGCGCCCGCTCTGATTGGCTCCCCAGCCCACCAGTACAAGCTGGCGGTGGAGCGCTATGAGTGGAACAAGCTGCAGAGTGTCAAGTCCATCGTCCCCATGATCCACCTGTCCTGGAACATGGCCCGCAACATCAAGGTGTCTGACCACAAGCTCTTTGAGATGATCAAGTAAGAACACACACACACACACACACGCATGCACGCACGCACGCACACACACACACACACACACACACACACACACACACCACACACACACAACACACCACACACACACACACACACACACACACACACACACACACACACACACACACACACACACACCTGCTATGAATGGATGAATGTGAGGCAATACTATAAAGCACTTTGGATAAAGTGCATAAATCCATTTACCATTGATGTTATCGCCAATGATTTGATAATTTACCTCTTTTAAGATCGGTCAGGTGGGGTCTAATGTGTGTGTGTGTGTGTGTGTGTGTGTGTGTGTGTGTGTGTGTGTGTGTGTGTGTGTGTGTGTGTGTGTGTGTGTGTCAGGTACTGTTTGCTGCGGACACTGAAGCAAGTCCAAATGGTCCGGGAGCTGCTGTTGTCTGCGGGGAAGGAGATGGTTTGGCACGACCGGTCCCGGGACGAGCCCGCGCACTACTGCAGCATCTGTGAGGTGAGCAGCCGCTCTCAAGGTCACACAACCCCACCGCCCCGCCCCCTGCCACACCATGTGTCCTGAGCACAGAGCTGCAACCCACCTCCTATTCATACTGCATTAACAGCGCGGCAGTAGCTCAGGAGGTAACAGCGGTTGTTTGGCAACAGGAAGGTTGCTGGTTCGATCCCCGGGCTCTTCCTCTTAGCTAAGTGTGGAGGTGTCCCAGAGCAAGACACCACCTAACCCTACCTGCTCCTGACGTGTTGGTTGTTACCTTGCATGGTTGACACCACCGTCGGTGTATGAATGGGTGAATGTGAGACAATACTGTCAAGCACTTTGGATAAAAGCGAGATATAAATGCAATCCATTGACCATTTACCTGCTCTCTGGTGTGTTCAGGTGGAAGTGTTTGACCTGCTGTTTGTGACGAGCGAGAGCAACAGCAAGAAGACATACGTGGTGCACTGCCAGGACTGCGCGCGCCGCGGCAGTGCCAACCTGGACAACTTTGTGGTGCTGGAGCAGTACAAGACAGAGGACCTGATGCAGGTCTACGACCAGTTCACGCTGGTGAGCAAACGGCACTCGTGTCTGTCTGTCTGTCTCACTCTCACACCTGGTGGTCAAATAGGAGCCCTTTTTTAATGTTGCTCTCAGTACCGATTATTATTTAATTGGATTAATGCCATAGTCATCATAATTTTTAATTAAGATTCTTCTTAACGGTTTATTTTTATATTAACAGGCCAGTCCTCTGCCGCCCTCGTGATGAAAACGTGGAGCTGTTCTGCCGACCACCAGAACCCTGACGGACCCGACGGAACACTCTGGAAAGCATTCTCTCTTGTTTCTGATATTCAGGAAGTGAGCTGGCAGTCCTCCTCCTCCTCCCCTGCGCTCTGTAGCTATCCCCCCATAAGGCAGCTATGTGAAAGCTGTGTGTCTATGCAACCTGCCCCTGCCCCACCCACCGACCCGTTGAGCGCACTGCCTCCCCCCAGTGGACTGGAGGGTGAATGGCAGGCAGCCTCTTTTCCCTCTGTCTCCGTCTCTGTCTCTCTCTCTCTCTCCTCTCTCCTCTCTCTCTCTCTCTTCCCCCCCCCCCTCTTCATCACCATGATCAGACTGTTCGACTGCTGGCCCAGCTGGACATCTCAAGAATAAACAGACGACAGCAACTATTAATAATAGAAGAATCGTTTTGTATATATTGTGGTATTACAACTGGCAAACGGCATCAAATAAAGACTACTGACACGCTAATCCAACCAACCCCCCCTCCCCCTTTCCTTAATTTTGTATTGCGCTAGTGGCTTCACATATGAGTTTTGCCCCCCCCCTCACCAGTAACTAGCATAGCTGGACTTTTATGTTAGATGGCTAGCGGTCTCCTTGGACAGGAGACACACGATGCGAAGAGAAAACTCTTTTGTAATGTGAAGAGTCAAGCGACATGTTGACTGCAACATTTCCCTCCCGTTTTTATTGAACTTTTATTATGAACGTTTCAGCGTATTTTTGTTTTGTTGGAACGTTTATTGTTTTGTTTTGTTTCTCGCTGGCTTTGCTTTTCTATGGTAAAAAAAATGGTAATTAGTTGGAGAGACACAGAAGCGCCAAGTGAGAAAAGAGAAAAGTTGGGTTGCACACAGACAAAGGAATAAACTTTTTTCTAATTTTGATGTAAATTTACACTATTTATAAATGCATATTTATTGCTTGAAAATATTTGTTGATGGAATGCTGTAATTTTTTTGCCATTCAATTTTGGAAGAACCTTGTCACTTTACCTGTGGCATCTTGTACGTTTTCTATACCAACAGCTTAGTAAGCATTGTACAGAGACTCCTTGAAATGGTTTTATGTTTGAAGGATGTTTTATGTGTCAATAAACTAAAAAATCTTTATTTAAATTTTTTGGCTTCTTCGCTGCTATTTTTTTTTAAAGATTCCATTGGTCTTTGCTGAATGATTAAAGGCGGGTTATTTATTAAAGGAACTCAATAGACTGATTTCTTCCACCGTCTCATGGTCCCGTCGGTTCCCAGGAATGCAGATTCTTCAGTTGGTTGAAGCTTGAACCTGAAATTGCTTTGTATTTATTAACTTTTATTTAATAAGGTGACAATATATCTAGGATAAATATTGCTTTTACACAAATGGCATGTCTAACCAGAGATGCTTTTTCTGTGGTATAAATATTTTAAAAAGGGTTGGTACAAACAAGGTGAAATCCAATGACCGTATAAGAGTAAATCTGTACTCTACCATTACTATATAACTGGAGCTGCTGCTGTGTGACTTCCAACTCTCGCCTGCTTCATTTTGAGCGACCCCCGTGATAGCGAGGGGGGGCAGGGGTCACTTTTCACAACTTGTCCCGCAGAACCGGTTTGATGTTCTGCCATCGGGGGGGTGCCATTAGTTCTGGAAATTGGAAGCCCTGAAGTCTCCCAGTGTCCTGTCCCCTGAGCCTGTGACACAAAGACATCACACCTCATTAAATGTTTCCAAACAAGACTGCTGCAGTCAATCCATCACTGTGTGTTGTCTGGTTTTATCTTGCCTGCATTTCATTATTCACTCCCAAAGAGATCAAACACGCGACTGATTTATCAGCTTTGCTTTTACTTGATCTGTGGGGAACACAGTTTTCTCTCTGGGATGTTCTGTGGTAATTAAGCTTTGCTATTTGTTTTGGTTTTTACCATTGTTGTTGTCGTTGTTGTTCCTGTTTATGCTTTGGGTACAACAGTTGTAATATTCCAAACAAGTAGACCTATGATGTAATGGCTTACTGGCGAAAGGGGAACCAAGAACTGACGGTTTCTAAAAGAGGAACGACTCAAGTGCCTTTCCTTTAAATTATGACCCATTCTTCCATTTACATTTAGGGCATTTGGCAGACACTTTTATCCAAAGCGACTTACAAAGAGTACATTTGTTGAAGGAGAGGCAGCAATATATCACTGTGGTACCTGAAGATAAGAATAGAGCTGTTTTCAAGCGTTCATATTTATGAGACGAATAGAACGAGTTTCATAATTGCCAAGTTGCCTGCATAAGTAGCTGGGCAGGCGTGCAATTCTAAGCATTCTACAACATCTGAGAACAAACAACAATGCTAAGTGCCATTAATAAATGTTAAGACGTACAACACGCAGGTTAGTGCTTGGGGGGGGTTTATGTAGAGTCCAGGTGAACTCTGAACAGGTGGGTCTGAGTCTCTTGTTAAGGAGGGGGGGTTATGTAGAGTCCAGGGTGAACTCTGAACAGGTGGGTCTTGAGTCTCTTGTTAAGGAGGGGGGTTATGTAGAGTCCAGGTGAACTCTGAACAGGTGGGTCTTGAGTCTCTTGTAAGGAGGGGGGTTATGTAGAGTCCAGGTGAACTCTGAACAGGTGGGTCTTGAGTCTCTTGTTAAGGAGGGGGGTTATGTAGAGTCCAGGTGAACTCTGAACAGGTGGGTCTTGAGTCTCTTGTTAAGGAGGGGGGTTATGTAGAGTCCAGGTGAACTCTGAACAGGTGGGTCTTGAGTCTCTTGTTAAGGAGGGGGGTTATGTAGAGTCCAGGTGAACTCTGAACAGGTGGGTCTTGAGTCTCTTGTTAAGGAGGGGGGTTATGTAGAGTCCAGGTGAACTCTGAACAGGTGGGTCTTGAGTCTCTTGTTAAGGAGGGGGGTTATGTAGAGTCCAGGTGAACTCTGAACAGGTGGGTCTTGAGTCTCTTGTTAAGGAGGGGGGTTATGTAGAGTCCAGGTGAACTCTGAACAGGTGGGTCTTGAGTCTCTTGTTAAGGAGGGGGGTTATGTAGAGTCCAGGTGAACTCTGAACAGGTGGGTCTTGAGTCTCTTGTTAAGGAGGGGGGGTTATGTAGAGTCCAGGTGAACTCTGAACAGGTGGGTCTTGAGTCTCTTGTTAGTCCTCTTGTTTAAGGGAGGGGGGTTATGTAGAGTCCAGGTGAACTCTGAACAGTGGGTCTTGAGTCTCTTGTTAAGGAGGGGGTTATGCTAGAGTCCAGGTGAACTCTGAACAGGTGGTCTTGAGTCTCTTGTTAAGGAGGGGGGGTATTAGAGTCCAGGTGAACTCTGAACAGGTGGGTCTTGAGTCTCTTGTTAAGGAGGGGGTTATGTAGAGTCCAGGTGAAACTCTGAACAGGTGGGTCTTGAGTCTCTGTTAAGGAGGGGGGTTATGTAGAGTCCAGGTGAACTCTGAACAGGTGGGTCTTGAGTCTCTTGTTAAGGAGGGGGGTTATGTAGAGTCCCAGGTAACTCTGAACAGGTGGGTCTTGAGTCTCTGTTAAGGAGGGGGGTTATGTAGAGTCCAGGTGAACTCTGAAGCAGGTGGGTCTTGAGTCTCTTGTTAAAGGAGGGGGGGTTTATGTAGAGCCAGGTGAACTCTGAACAGGTGGTCTTGAGTCTCTTGTTAAGGAGGGGGGTTATGTAGAGTCCAGATGAACTCTGAACAGGTGGGTCTTGGTCTCTTGTTAAGGAGGGGGGTTATGTAGAGTCAGGTGAACTCGAACAGGTGGGTCTTGAGTCTCTTGTTAAGGAGGGGGTTATGTAGAGTCCAGGTGAACTCTGAACAGGTGGGTCTTGAGTCTCTTGTTAAGGAGGGGGGTTATGGTAGAGTCCAGGTGAACTCTGAACAGGTGGGTCTTGAGTCTCTTGTTAAGGAGGGGGTTATGTAGAGTCCAGGTGAACTCTGCAACAGGTGGGTCTTGAGTCTCTTGCGGAAGCTGGCGAGCGACTCAGCCGTCCTGACATGGGGCCGGGAGCTCATTCCACCACTGGGGAGCCAGAACCGTGAAGAGTTGGAGAACTTGGAAGAGCGATGTTTGGCTGTTTTTAGTGAAGGTGGTACCAGTCGTTTTGGCGAGAAGTTGCCGAGCGGAGTGCTCGGCTGGGCGCGTAGGGTCGGACTAATGTTTGGAGGTAGGTAGGGGCGGTTCCGTTGACAGCCATGAAAGTCAGTACCAGTGTCTTGAATCGATGCGAGCGATTACCGGGAGCCAGTGGAGGTTGCGGAAGAGGGGGGTTACATGGGAGAATTTAGGTAGGTTGAACACGAGGCGCGCTGCTGCTTCTGGATGCGTTGTAAGGGCTTGATTGTTGAGGCGGGGAGTCCAGCCAGGAGAGAGTTGCAGTAGTTGAGACGAGTGATAACGAGCGCTTGGACCAGGATCTGCGCTGCTTCACGTGTGAGGAAGGGCCGGATCTTGCGGATGTTGTAGAGAGCAATTCTACAAGATCGGGCCACAGAGGTATGTTGGCGTTGCAGGACAGCTGGTCATACCAGTACCACGCCAAGGTTCCTTGCCGTGGGTGCAGGGGAGACTTCGATGTCCTCGATGGTGACAAGTAGGTCCATCTGAGGGCAGTCTTTACCCGGTATGAAGAGAAGCTCAGTCTTGTCGAGGTTGAGCTTCAGGTGGTTGGCGGTCATCCATCTGCTGATGTCGGCCAGGCATTTTGAGATGCGTGTTGCACTGTGGGTGTCTGAGGGGGGGAAGGAAAGAAACAGTTGTGTGTTGTTATGCACAGTTTCGAGTGGTCATCTACTGTGGCTGGAGTTCGGGTTCTGGTTCAGGTTCAGGTTCTGGATTGTCTGTGGCAAAGCAGCGAGCTCGGGAATCAATGTGACACAAGGCAGTATCACTCGGAATGATTCAAAGTTTATTCAGATACATGGAGCATATATACATTTTGGGATGGGAAGAACAGGAGCATTTACATGTAGACACAACACATCCAGGGAGCAGGGACAACAAGGCCTTACATGGAGACCCTTCCGTTCCCACCCCCCAGACAGCCAATCCAGAGAAGCAAGGACACCAGGCGGCCACATGAGCGTATGTACAGAACCGACCAGACATGTTAACTCTTGTGAACGCAGGGATACCACGGCCTCACGTGACCCACATGGAGATGCACCCGTCCCTATCCCCCAGACCGCCAGCCCAGGAAGCAGGGACAGCAGGGCCTCACGTTGAAACGATCCCGTTCCCGCCTTCCAGACAGCCAATCCAGACAAAAAAGACACGTTCCCACGTTCGACGAGGAGGAGAGAGAGGAAGTCAGAGTGGAGGACGTTTCCTCTACCGTTCTTGGAAGACTAAATCATATAAATTAGGTGACAAAGTATTTGTATTTTCTATGAATTCAAGAGTAGAATAGAGAATGCAATATTTTAATTCTAATAATTAACATCATGCTGATGAAATCAAGTGACCCGTTATTGTCATGGTAGACTAAAAATAACAAATGTCTATTTATTAAAGAAAAAAATACATCCCCAAACTTAAAATTAACTGAAAAGCTCATGGATTCTCAGTCCAGGTCAACTGCAACTTACCAACGTCTCTCACAAATCAAATCAAGGCCCCATTCAGGCCCTCATAATGCCTGTGATACCAAGAGCCGCTATTTATAAGTTATAGTTAACTGTATTTAAATGTATTTTCCTCAGATGTGGTCCAGACAAATGGCT
>PIJE02001217.1:17950-22950 GCA_002895965.2 Coryphaenoides rupestris | reverse complement strand
GTAGCCCTGAGCACAGATCCAGGCGAGATTATGGATCTCAAGGAGTCTGGGGCTGGCTGTGGTGGTCTCTGTTGATATCGACGTCGAACGGTGGGGCTTCGCTGCCTGCAGGCCACTTGATGGCAGCGCCCGCCCCAGCACAGACTCCGCCAGCACAGACTCCAGCGGCCAAGACTCCAGCACAGACGACAGCACAGATGACCAGCCCACATACACAGTAACAGACAGCAGCCAGACCTCCAGCCAGACTCCAGCGCAACACTCCAGCCGCAACACTCCAGCACAGACGACAGCACAGACTCCAGCACAGACTCCAGCACAGACTCCCAGCACAGACGACACACAGACTCCAGCAGCAGACAGCACAGACTCCACGGCGGTCCAGGGGATCACCACTTCGTGCAGTCATCACATATACCACTTGACTGGTGACAGTCCAGATGAGATGTGAAAACCGAGCCAGGTGCGGAGGAAGATCGGAAGGAGGTTAGTACGAGTGACGAGGAGTGAGTAAGCCTGTGCAGTCTGAGTGTAAGAGGAAAAATGTGGTGCACATGTATATCACGAGGAGAGTAGAAGTCAGGCAAGTGCGTGTATATGATATGATGTGTAGGAAGAAAGGTTATGACCACTCACTCACTCTCACTTCGGGCATGGTATGCTGTAAGTGCCCTCAGATATGAATCATGAAGAATCCTAACGTGCTCTTAACAGTCTCGCCGTCATGGCTGGGTGGCATGCGATGAATCACATCGCCGATTTTAAAATAACAGCACGGCGCTTAACCCACGCTGGTTCAGTCTACTTTAGTTTTGCTGCCAGCCAGTTCAATAGACATTGTGTCAAATGTTGTGTTTGTCAAGGTCATAAAGTGACTGCTCTTTTTCCTCTCTCTCTCTCTCTCTCCTCTCTCTCCTCTCCTCCCCTTCTCCTCTCCTCTCTCTCTCTCCCCCCCCCCCCCCCCCCCCCCTTGCCTCTCTTTCTCTCTCTCTCTCTCTCTCTCTCTATCCCAACAGGTGCGCTTCAGGGGCACTTAGAGCGAGGGGGATTTCCACATTCTCACCGGATATGAGGGATATTCATATATACTTCTAATTCTTCTTCTTCTTCTTCTTCTTCTTCTTCTTCTTCTTCTTCTTCTTCTTCTTCTTCTTCTTCTTCTTCTTCTTCTTATTGTTTCATCTTACACCCCCCACCCCTCATTCTACTTCTACCTGTACCGGTTTCCCAGCATCGGGAGGACCAGGACACTCAGGACCAGGACTCAGGACCAGGATTCAGGACCAGGACCAGGACCAGGACTCAGGACCAGGACTCAGGACCAGGACTCAGGACCAGGACACGCAGGACCAGGACTCAGGACCAGGACTCAGGACCAGGACACTCAGGACCAGGACTCACAACCAGGACTGAGGACCAGGACACTCAGGACCAGGTGTACCACAGTACCGGGGCAGAGCGGAGCACCCCCTTCACCCACATGGAGGAGGAGGAGTTGGAGGGGGAGGAGGAGGGAGGAGGAGGAGGAGGAGGAAGAGGAGGGGGAGGAGGAGGAGGAGGAGGAAGAGGAGGGGAGGAGGGGGAGGAGGAGGATGGGGAGGAGGAGGATGAGGATGAGGAGGGGGAGGAGGAGGAGAAAGAGGAGGGGGAGGAGGGGGAGGAGGAGGAGGGGGAGTAGTTCTTTGGGGGTGAGTCACGTCATGTCTCCACGCCGACCGTCTCCGGGGGAAGAGTTCTTAACGAGCTTAAAAACGGACCGGACGAGGAATAATATGAATGGCATGCTTTCTATGTTGACCAATAAGAAACACACCTGTGTTTGTGTTCAAACCTGTATCTTTGTATTTGTGTCTTAGTGTCAGTATGTGTGTGTTGTGTGTGTGTGGTGTGTGTGTGTGTGTGTGTGTGTGTGTGTATGTGAGCAATGACTAGTATTTGTGTATGTGAGCAATCATTAAGTATTAGTGTGTGTGTGTGTGTGTGTGTGTGTGTGTGTGCGCGTGCATGTATGTGAGCAATCCTTTAAGTATTAGTGTGTGTGTGTGTAGGTGAGCCATCACTGCATATTAGTGTGTGTGCGTGTGTGTGTGTGCGTGTGTGTGTGCGTGTGTCTGCGTGTGCGTCAGCGTGTGTGTGTGCGTGTGTGTGTGCATGTGTGTGTGGACCACACTGGTGAAGACAGCTGAGGACTGGACATTGTAGCTAACCGTCTCCTCACATACCACAACACGTATTCATCTCAAGTGCCTTCAAACAGTCATCACAACAAAGTACGGTGCTTTCCAGAGCCACCATTTTGCCTTGATATTAACCTTTGTGTCAACTTTCGCTTTTCAAAAAGTAAATGGTAAATGGATTGCATTTACTGTATATCTCGCTTTTATCCAAAGCGATTTACAGTATTGCCTCACATTCACCCATTCATACACCGACGGTGGTGACAACCATGCAAGTGCGCGTCTGTGCTGGAGTCTGTGCTGGAGTCATCTGTGCTGGAGTCTGTGCTGTCGTCTGTGCTGGAGTGTTGCGCTGGAGTGTTGCGCTGGAGTCTGTGCTGGAGTCTGTGCTGTCGTCTGTGCTGGAGTGTTGCGCTGGAGTGTTGCGCTGGAGTCTGTGCTGGAGTCTGTGCTGCTGTCTGTACTGTTGTATGTGCTGTCATCTGTGCTGTCGTCTGTGCTGGAGTCTGCGCTGGAGTCTGTGCTGCGGAGTCTGTGCTGCGGGCGCTGCCATCAAGTGGCCTGCAGGCAGCGAAGCCCACCGTTCGACGTCGATATCAACAGAGACCACCACAGCCCCCCAGACTCCTTGAGTCCATAATCTCGCCTGGATCTGTGCTTCAGGGCTACATGACGTCAACAATGTCCGCCACCGCCACACAGCCTAGAGAGATACAGAGCAACTACGCTGTACTGCTGTGGTAGTTACTTTTGAACCAAAATTTCAACGCTGTCACAGCCGTTCAATTCTAGCAGCCGCGCAGGGAGTACGACAAAAAAAAGTGTGTGTTTATTAAAATTATGGATCTGTTATGGTAACAAATCAGATATTTGGGTTCACGCACCAGTCAACTTTTGTATGTTTGACGGCAGGTATTACGTCATCCACCAAAGCCGAGATAACGCTAGAGCAAGACTCCAGCGCAAGACTCCAGCACAGATGACAGCACAGACTCCAGCACAGACGACAGCACAGACTCCAGCACAGACAGCACA
Source organism: Coryphaenoides rupestris (assembly GCA_002895965.2). Taxonomy (NCBI): domain Eukaryota; kingdom Metazoa; phylum Chordata; class Actinopteri; order Gadiformes; family Macrouridae; genus Coryphaenoides; species Coryphaenoides rupestris. The sequence goes on along the minus strand of PIJE02001217.1, from coordinate 19,738 downwards.
GACTCCACGGCGGTCCAGGGGATCACCATCTGGTCATCTACATATACCACTTGACTGGTGCAGTCCAATATGTGAAACGACATGAAATAAAATATTATACCTTGTGTACAGAGGAAATGTGTCAGATACAAACCAGGCAAATTGCCATAGTTAGAAGAAAAGATATTATTTATTATTTCCCTTTTGCCCTCAGATATGAATCATGAAGAATCCTAACGTGCTCTTAACAGTCTCGCCGTCATGGCTGGGTGGCATGCGATGAATCACATCGCCGATTTTAAAATAACAGCACGGCGCTCAACCATGCAAGGTAACAACCAACACGTCAGGAGCAGGTAGGGTTAGGTGGTGTCTTGCTCAGGGACACCTCGACACTCAGCTAGGAAGGGGAGCCCGGGAATCTAACCAGCAACCTTCCTGTTGCCAGACAACCGCTCTTAGCTCCTGAGCTACTGCCACCCCAAAAGGTGTATATAATAATCATTATTTATAATGTATTATAAATAATGAACTATTGGACTATTGGAAAACGGTGTTGGAGGTCTTGCCGGTCTAGACGACTGTGTCTCAGTGGCTCTCTCTATGGGCCGAAGTGTGAATGCCGGGAACGGCCCATAATAATGCTTCCATGCTCCTCGGTGGCCGGCTGCCACAATATACAGAATATATATATTTTTTATTATTTGTATTTGTATTTTTAATTTTTTTAATTTTTACTTTTTTAAAGTTGACTTACTTACCTGTATATATTTAGTTCTTTATAAGTATACTTTTTATTTACCACTCACTTTGGCAATGTAAATGTATGAGAGACAGAGAGAGAGACAGACAGACAGACAGACAGACAGACAGAGACAGAGAGAGACAGAGACAGAGAGAATGGGAGAGACAGAGAGAGAGAGAGACAGAGACAGAGAGAATGGGAGAGACAGGGAGAGAGAGAGAGAGAGACAGAGAGAGACAGAGGGGTTGACTAGCATACTAGCTACTACCCTCCGCCACCACTGACCTACACACGTAGGTGCGCACGGCAGATGTTGTTGAGGAGTCGGTGCACCTGGCCCGTCCTAACGCAGGCGTTGCGCAACACTTTCCCCGGTTATGAGCGAGTGACATCATAATGCTCACCTCAGCAGTGCCAGTCGTTTCCTAGCTTCCGAGCGACGTGCCGCCTGCCTCTGTAATGATTGCACTGTTATGTGTAAACACCCCCAAATGGACAGACTGAGACACACACATGCTACACACACGCACACACACACAAACACACACACACGCACACACACACACACACGCACACACACACGCACTGGTTCAGCTTCCTGGCGACCTGGTTTCCGGCTGCCTGTCATATTCCTACTCCTCCGTTATTTGAGATAAGTGACAAGTGACGTCACCTCCAGCCCAGGTGGAGTACGGAGGCGAGTCATTATTACCTCCGGCCCCTGAATGTGTGCCGTTCCATGACTACTCGAGTGTGAAGTGAGCGGACATGTTGGTTGGTCGGTCGCTTATTTTTTTCTTTTCAGAGCCCAGTGGAAAGTGTACCGTGTGACGAGGTGAGGTGTGTGTGTGCTGCCCGGCTGATAATGCAAACATCGCACACAGCCAGTATTAGCCTGTACTCACTCACGCGCACGCCCACACACAAGAACACACACACACACACAGGAAAACACACACGCACACGCATGTATTCAACAGGCATGATGTCATTCGTGATTGGTCGCCGTGTACCAGGATGAGCACAGGCGGGCACCTGACAAGGCAGGCAGGGCCATCGTGTGT
>PIJE02001217.1:7500-13837 GCA_002895965.2 Coryphaenoides rupestris | reverse complement strand
GATCCAGTCTCCAGTGTGGATCCTCCAGTCCAGCAGAGAGCAGCGTAACTCCTGAGTCTCCTGGGTGATTGTAGCTCAGGTCCAGCTCTCTCAGATGGGAGGGGTTGGAGCTCAGAGCTGAGGCCAGAGAAGCACAGCCTTCCTGTGTGACCAGACAAGACACACACACACACACACACACACACACACACACACACACACACACAGAGACACACACACACGCGCGTGGCTGGCGGGGATATTTTTAGGAGTCAGCGTTGACACAATCACCCCGACGCATGGCTGCTTAATTCCATTCTGGCAGCAAGCAGCGGTGTGTGTGTTCCGGTGTGTGTGTGTGTGTGTGTGTGTCTGTGTGTGTGTGTGTGCATGCACGTGTGTGTGTGCGTGCAATTCAAATGTGTACACTGTCCACGGTGTCTTCACGTAACTCACTTTGTCATGAAGAGCAGCTACTATACAGAAATAGGCATCCAAATGTAATTTGTTACGATTAAATTATCCTCTTACAGGGTGGCTGAAGGTGTCCTGGTGTGTTCTACAGCCAGGGCGGTTATCTGGTGAGAGATTTAGGAGGTAAGAGCGGTTGTCTGGCAACAGGAAGGTTGCTGGTTCGATCCCCGGGCTCCGTGGATCGAGGTGTCCCTGGGCAAGACGCCACCTAACCCTAACCGCTCTCTATTATTGTCTCTGATCATAAATGGTTATGATTTCGATAATAATGATATGACTCCAAGATTCAAGATTTTCAAGATTCAAGAAGTTTACACATACAAGATATGCAGTGAAATGAAAAAGTGGCGATGCCCAGCGGAATGTGCAACAGAACAATACAAATATCACAAATATCACACATCTGATTCTAGTCTTCACACGTGCTTCATCATTTGTACATTGCTACATTTATCCACCATGTTGTAGAAGATAAACCTGTGCTTTCTAGTAACGCCATAGCCAGAGCCATACTTCTGACAGGAGACAGTACCGGGGGCGGACTAATTGCAGTTGTGTGAGTGTCAGATCAAGCCTACACAACCGGTGGTGCTACCACCACCACCACCTCCACCACCAGCAACACCACCACCACCAGAACCACCACCTCCAGCACCACCTTCCAGCACCACCACCCTCCCACCACCAGCACCACCCAAAACTCCAGAGGCACCATCGCCACCACCACCTCCAACCACCACCACCTACCTCCCCACCACCACCACCACCAACCCACCACCTCCACCTCCACCTCCACCTCCAACACCACCTCCAACCTCCAACCACCACCACGACCACCACCACCACCTGCACCACCACCGCGGGGTGTTAGCCAAAACCTTTTCATCAAAGCAGGCTCCACCACTGCATCGCTCCGTGACTCTGGTAAACTGTGGCGAAGCCCCGGGCCCCGGGAAATGGATAAACATCACCGCACAATTTACCGGTGCTCCCACTCGACTGTCGGAGCTTGGAGATCGAGTTGCTTCTGTTAGTCACCGATCTGAACGGCCAACCTGTGAATCCGAGGATTTGTATCTGGGTTTGTGATTCACGATGTGTCACAACGTTCTCTCACAACGGGGGGGGGGGGGGTTCTGCGTAGCACTGCTGGCGGTGCGGTGTGCGTGTGCATGTAAAACATGACTACTTTAACGAGCATGTGGTCACTCGTGTGTGTGTGCTTGCCACCAACGTGTAACATGTTGGACACACAGTTTGGGAGCGAGCTAACGGCAGAAAGAGGCGCAACCTGACTTGCGGTGTCCGTAACGGTCCATCGGGCGACAAAGAGAGAGCGGGAAAAAGCGAGCCGAGCTCAAGCTCGAGTAAAAGCCAGTATCTGATCTCTCCAGGAGCCCTCAGTGTACTGTCAGTAATGACATGCTATGAAAGAGAGCATGTGAACACGCACACACACACACACACACACACACACACACACACAGACACACACAGGCACACACACACTTGCCAATGGTGGGATGTTGTTGACAACTCTAATAAGCCACAACCCTGACAGACTCTCTGTGATATAAAAAGCTGCCAAGCTGGGAGAATTAACCACCATTTTATATTTGAAGAAACTGACCTCTAAAACACGAGGCAACATACGAGGCGCCATTCTGTACCAAATGACTGTCTCTCCCAAGAGATGTACGAGACTTCCGTATTTGCTTTCAGTTTGATGCGATGCGATTAGAGTTGTGCTTTTAACATTAATGAGACGCAATTACGTTACGTTCCCCTCAAGTCAGGTCCCGTTTGGTTACATTGCCGACCCTATGGGCCTTGAAGGACCTAACGAGTCCTTCTAGGCCCTCCTCCTTGTCCCAAATCACCCGTCCTCCGTGTCCTTTGTGCTCAGCACATGGTGTTTCCAAAATGCGTCGACGAAGTGAAGAGTTACAGAAGCGGCCGTTTTTGCATGTTTTGTTTCAAGATTAAAGATTCTGAAAACTTTATTAGGCGCACAGACAACGTACAAAGAAGAGAGCATACAACCACGAGAGACTCATAAAATTACATTAAAACACAACAATTCCATTAATTAATAAATAAGAGAGATAAATTGACATGCGTCCTCTTCATTGTTCCTAGCATGTAGTACGAGATATTTCATATTTTCTTGTGATGTGTTCATGTAAATGTTTGCTCTGTCTAACTCGACCCAGATCAGGCAACAGCTGCTGTTATGTTATTACTATAATCACGGCCCGTTAGCGGATCCAATTTGATCAAATTGATTGATTTCGTCCAGATTTATTTCTATCCACAATCACAAAAAAATGTGTTAAAATAAAAAAACTTTAGACTCAGCTGCACGAGTTGCTGCGTTTCCGGGACTTCAGGGATCTGGAGATGGATCTAAGACTGTTTCGCTCACCCTATCAGGTAGCCCTTCTGACATCGAATTACAACACACCACCGTGTTAAAAGACAGCTTGGCCACTGAGGGTGGGAACATTTTTATCAGTACCTTTTATCAGTATCTGGGATCGAACAGTCCCAAGTTAGTCCCGGCCCTGTTCAGCAGCATTTGGTCTGTTATGGCCCTCCACCTCAAATGACAAACCATAGCTGTTAATAAGAATAATAATAATAATAATAATCACAGATAATAACATTCCTCGACTATAAGTTCAAACTGCATCGTGGCAAGAACCCGTTTAGATGCAGTAGAAGTGGTACGGTTCATGGGTCTGTTTTGGAAAAAAAAAAATTCTTCACTCTCCATTGCACCACTGTTCCATGTTACAACCTCCCAGCTACATGTACGAGTGAATTTGCCCGATCCTCTCTTCTGTCCTGCTGTTCTGAACTCGATTTTCTAACGATGGGAATTGATTTGGGTTTTTTTTACAGCGGGCGGCATTGTGGTAACGTTAACACCAATCAATGAGCTGAAGGCTGAGATAGGGGTAGCGGTGACGTCTGCCTGTCTGTCTGTCCACACACTCCGTACGTCCGTGTGTGTGTGTGTGTGTGTGTCCGTCACAGACACTTTGTCACCAGGGGCGACTAGCAGCGTGCTGAGCGAGAGGCCGCAATGTCACTGTCACACACCCACACACACGCAATTTATGGCAGGGAGGTGACGCAAACAAACACACACACACACACACACACACACACACACACACACACACCAGCTCCCTTGGATGCGTTTATCTGTGTGCGTGTGTGTGTGTGTGTGTGTGTGTGCGTGTGTGTGTGTGCATGTGTGTGTGTGTGTTTATACTGGCTCGACGACGCTGACCTCAGAAAGAACCTGTCCGTTCTTTCTGAACGTGGATGCGGTGAGGTCATCGTCGCTTCAAGCTCGCTCGTGGCTTTAGAGGGCGCGTTGACAGAGTTGTAAAGTTTTGGCACGAGGCGAAAGGCCCTGGATGTCTCTCTTTCTCTCTCTCTCTCTCTCTCTCACACACACACACACACACTCTCTCTTTTCTTTTAGCCTCCTCTCTCTCTTGCCCCTCTACCCCCTGCGTCGTGATGACGTTCCTGAAACCGAAGAGTCCGTCCCTCGGCCCCCAAGGACATTCCCTCTGCGATGCCGTCAGGTGTTTACTCTGTTGGTGTCAACCACAAGCCAACCACTTTTTCTTTTAGGATATCACGTCTTAGCGTTGCGATGGCGTTTAGCTCAAGTGTGTCTGTTGTGTTTTATGATTCATCAGCTTGTGTTTATCGTGTATAATGCATGTTTTACTGTTGAATGTTAACTGTAAATTTTAACTTGAGAGTGCCACTTCTCTTTTTCCCCTGAATAAATAAAGGTTTTGATTGGTGGATGGATGGATGTGTGTGTGTGTGTGTTTGTGTGTGTGTGTGTGTGTGTGTGTGTGTGTGTGTGTGTTGTGTGTGTGTGTGTGTGTGATTGCGTCTGTGTGTGTGTGTGTTCATTTATTTTATTTTATTTTTCAAATAGGTTGAACTCGTCATTATGTACCCATGTTGGAAATTAATGTTGCTATTAATGGTATTCAGTATTCATAATTCCATCTAAATATTGCACTGCCATGAGGAGTACAATATTAAGCATCAAAATATGAATGTGGCAATCAAGATATTCATGCCATTGCCACATTATATTGCATGACGATGATCATGCTGTTGTTTATATGCCTTTTGCAGTTTATTTGCCTATTTGCCTCCTGTCATGTTCTGTGAGAACCATCTTATCTGTCGTATTTCTTCCCCTAATCGGCGTTATCTCGTTAACTCGCCATCACCGCTTAATTGGTTGTCTTGAAAATGTTTTGTTGAACTACATGCGGTTAGCCTGCAGCTCCAACCACCTTGTTTTTTCCTTCTTTATTTTTGTGCCTTTGAAAGCTTCACTTGTAAGTTGTATTCAAATACTGCCAATGTTAAGCGTAATGTTTATGTGCATTATTCATAGGACGGTTGCAGTTTGTGTACAGCTATTTACATATAATTTGGATGATTTTGTGTCTATTGTTTAGATGGCCTCCTTGCTGTTTTTCTGTATTTCAGTTTTACAAAAAAGTTCCTTTGTGAGAATGAAGACAACAGTGAAGAGCGTTCAACTACTGTATACTCCAACCTCTGGCTTTTCTTGGATGTGTTCGCTATCTGTCAATTTGTGTACACACACGTTAAGGACAGTATACTTCCTATCTGCTCATGTTTCTCATTCCAATATAAGAAAAAGCTACTCCGTTTGCTGTAAAGACTGTAAATAGCGTGGCAATTTGTGATATTTGTATTTGTTCTGTTGCACATTCCGCTGAGCACATTCCGCTGAGCATCGCGGCAAATAAAGTGCCTTAATCTTGAATCGCTATCTTGATGTGCTGTTATTTGTATCGTGTTAATAACTACACTGACGGTAGAGCAGTGAATCGTGTCGACTCTGGACTCTGAAGAGTTAAACGCGAACAGTGAAACTTGTGTCACACACACCCATCCATCTGGAAGGACCGCTGCTGTTGTGCACCCACAGATGACACACGCATGATTTGACACACGTTTCATTTGTGGATCTGGTGTCTGGGTGGGGTGGGTTGGGGGGACATCCATAGCAACTTGTTTATTACTTTTTGCTGTAAAGTCTATATATAGTACTTAGCATTGTTTAGCATATTGTATCTTCTAGATATTGGTACTGCACTCAGAATGTCACGTCTGCTCTTATCTCAGCTATTATGCAGGCAACCTAGCAATTATGAAACTCGTTCTATTAAACTTGTAATTATGAAATGCTTGAAACCTGCTCTATTCTTATCTTTATGTACCACAGTGATATATTGCTGTCTCTCCTTCACCAAATGTACTCTTTGTAACGCTTTGGATAAAAGCGTCTGCCAAATGTAAATGTAAATAGTGTGAATATTCTGATTCTTTCCCTTCAATTTGTGATATTTGTATTGTTCTGTTGCACATTCCTCTGGGCAATTGCGACTTTCTTCATCGCCATTAGCACCGTCCTGTAGTGTGAAATTGTGACAAATAAACTTCTTGAATCTCAAAATCTGAATCTTCAGAGCGACTAAGTACGCTAGCTTAGAGCACGGATGCACGTAAGGTGGCTCAGCAGTCCTCTTCCAAAGTGTGCCTCTATCGACGCCACGTATGATCGTGTGAGCAGAATCTCCTTTTCATCTCCTTTCTTGCGGCTAAAGTCAAGTTGAATTATAATACCTATCATAACTCACTTGAGCTATATACGCTAAAACCACCCCCGACGCGCTATCTGCGCCCGGCAGCAGCAGCAGCCGAGTGACAGCTTGGCTACGAGCGGAGACTCAGTTCCAGGGCAAGGCTCCGCCCACCTCTCACTCACCTTGACACAATCCGCACGGTCCTGGACGTCTGTTAG
>PIJE02001216.1:152500-157193 GCA_002895965.2 Coryphaenoides rupestris | reverse complement strand
CACTAGATAAGTGTGGAGGTGTCCCTGAGCAAGACACCACCTAACCCTACCTGCTCCTCCTAGCTAAGTGTGGAGGTGTCCCTGAGCAAGACACCACCTAACCCTACCTGCTCCCCTCCTAGCTAAGTGTGGAGGTGTCCCTGAGCAACACCATCCTAACCTACCTGCTCTCCTAGCTAAGTGTGGGTGTCCTCGGGCACCACCCTACCTACTGCTCTCTGCTAAGTGTGGAGGGTGTCCCCAGTCAAGACACCACCTAACCCTACCTAGCTCCTTCCTAGCTAAGTGTGGATGTTGGTCCTGAGCAAGACACCCCCAACCCTCTGCTCCTCCTAAGCTAAAGTGTGGAGGTGTCCCTGAGCAACGAACACCCGACGTTAACCCCTACCGCTCCTCCTAGCTTAAGTGTTGGAGGTGTCCTCGCTGAAGACACCCCACCTAACCTACTCTCTCCTAGCTAAGTGTGGAGGTGTCCCTGAGCAAGACACCATCCTAACCCTACCTGCTCCTCCTAGCTAAGTGTGGAGGTGTCCCTGAGCAAGACACACCACCAAACCCATACACTGCCTCCTCCTCCTAGCTAAGTGTGGAGGTGTCCCTGAGCAAGACACCACCTAACCCTACCTGCTCCTTCCTAGCTAAGTGTGGAGGTGTCGCCTGAGCAAGACTAACCACCTAACCCTAACCCTCCTGCCTCCTAAGCTAAGTGTCGGATGTGTCCCTGAGCAAGACACCACCTAACACACTACCTGCCTCCTCCTAGCTTAAGTGTGGAGGTGTCCGCCATGAGCAAGGACACCCCCTAACCCTACCTGCCTGCGCCTCCTAGCTAAGTGTGGAGGTGTCCCTGAGCAAGACACCACCTAACCCTACCCTGCTTCCCTCCTAGCTAAGTGTGGAGGTGTCCCTGAGCAAGACACCACCTAACCCTACCTGCTCCCCTAGCTAAGTGTGGAGGTGTCCTGAGCAAGGACAACCCCTACCCTACCTTCCCCTCCTAGCTAAGTGTGGGAGGTCGTCCCTGAGCATAGACCACCTAACCCTACCTGCCCCCTCCTAGCTAAGTGTGGAGTGTTCCTGGGACTACCCTAACCTGCCCCCGAGCTAAGTGTGGAGGTGTCCCTGAGCAAGACAACCACCGTAAACCCTACCTGCTCCCCCCTAGCTAAGTGTGGAGGTGGTCCTGAGCAAGGAACAACATAACCCTACGTCCTCCTAAGTTAAGTGTGGAGGTGGTCGCCTGAGCAAGACCACCACCTCCTAAAACCCTACCCTACTCCCCCTAGCTAGTGTGGAGGTGTCCCTGAGCGAGACACACCGTAACCCTACTCTCCCTCTAGCTAAGTGTGGAGGTGTCCCTGAGCAAAGACACCACCTAACCCTACCTGCTCCCTCCTAGCTAAGTGTGGAGGTGTCCCTGAGCAAGACACCACCTAACCCTACCTGCTCCTCCTAGCTAAGTGTGGAGGTGTCCCTGAGCAAGACACCACCTAACCCTACCTGCTCCTCCTAGCTAAGTGTGGAGGTGTCCCTGAGCAAGACACCACCTAACCCTACCTGCTCCTCCTAGCTAAGTGTGGAGGTGTCCCTGAGCAAGACACCACCTAACCCTACCTGCTCCCTCCTAGCTAAGTGTGGAGGTGTCCCTGAGCAAGACACCACCTAACCCTACCTGCTCCTCCTAGCTAAGTGTGGAGGTGTCCCTGAGCAAGACACCACCTAACCCTACCTGCTCCTCCCTAGCTAAGTGTGGAGGTGTCCCTGAGCAAGACACCACCTAACCCTACCTGCTCCCTCCTAGCTAAGTGTGGAGGTGTCCCTGAGCAAGACACCACCTAACCCTACCTGCTCCTCCTCCTAGCTAAGTGTGGAGGTGTCCCTGAGCAAGACACCACCTAACCCTACCTGCTCCTCCTAGCTAAGTGTGGAGGTGTCCCTGAGCAAGACACCACCTAACCCTACCTGCTCCCCTCCTAGCTAAGTGTGGAGGTGTCCCTGAGCAAGACACCACCTAACCCTACCTGCTCCTCCTAGCTAAGTGTGGAGGTGTCCCTGAGCAAGACACCACCTAACCCTACCTGCTCCTCCTAGCTAAGTGTGGAGGTGTCCCTGAGCAAGACACCACCTAACCCTACCTGCTCCTCCTAGCTAAGTGTGGAGGTGTCCCTGAGCAAGACACCACCTAACCCTACCTGCTCCCTCCTAGCTAAGTGTGGAGGTGTCCCTGAGCAAGACACCACCTAACCCTACCTGCTCCTCCTAGCTAAGTGTGGAGGTGTCCCTGAGCAAGACACCACCTAACCCTACCTGCTCCTCCTAGCTAAGTGTGGAGGTGTCCCTGAGCAAGACACCACCTAACCCTACCTGCTCCTCCTAGCTAAGTGTGGAGGTGTCCCTGAGCAAGACACCACCTAACCCTACCTGCTCCCTCCTAGCTAAGTGTGGAGGTGTCCCTGAGCAAGACACCACCTAACCCTACCTGCTCCTCCTAGCTAAGTGTGGAGGTGTCCCTGAGCAAGACACCACCTAACCCTACCTGCTCCCTCCTAGCTAAGTGTGGAGGTGTCCCTGAGCAAGACACCACCTAACCCTACCTGCTCCTCCTAGCTAAGTGTGGAGGTGTCCCTGAGCAAGACACCACCTAACCCTACCTGCTCCCTCCTAGCTAAGTGTGGAGGTGTCCCTGAGCAAGACACCACCTAACCCTACCTGCTCCTCCTAGCTAAGTGTGGAGGTGTCCCTGAGCAAGACACCACCTAACCCTACCTGCTCCTCCTAGCTAAGTGTGGAGGTGTCCCTGAGCAAGACACCACCTAACCCTACCTGCTCCTCCTAGCTAAGTGTGGAGGTGTCCCTGAGCAAGACACCACCTAACCCTACCTGCTCCTCCTAGCTAAGTGTGGAGGTGTCCCTGAGCAAGACACCACCTAACCCTACCTGCTCCTCCTAGCTAAGTGTGGAGGTGTCCCTGAGCAAGACACCACCTAACCCTACCTGCTCCTCCCTAGCTAAGTGTGGAGGTGTCCCTGAGCAAGACACCACCTAACCCTACCTGCTCCTCCTAGCTAAGTGTGGAGGTGTCCCTGAGCAAGACACCACCTAACCCTACCTGCCTCCTCCTAGCTAAGTGTGGAGGTGTCCCTGAGCAAGACACCACCTAACCCTACCTGCTCCCTCCTAGCTAAGTGTGGAGGTGTCCCTGAGCAAGACACCACCTAACCCTACCTGCTCCTCCTAGCTAAGTGTGGAGGTGTCCCTGAGCAAGACACCACCTAACCCTACCTGCTCCTCCTAGCTAAGTGTGGAGGTGTCCCTGAGCAAGACACCACCTAACCCTACCTGCTCCTCCTAGCTAAGTGTGGAGGTGTCCCTGAGCAAGACACCACCTAACCCTACCTGCTCCTCCTAGCTAAGTGTGGAGGTGTCCCTGAAGCAAGACACCACCTAACCCTACCTGCTCCTCCTAGCTAAGTGTGGAGGTGTCCCTGAGCAAGACACCACCTAACCCTACCTGCTCCTCCTAGCTAAGTGTGGAGGTGTCCCTGAGCAAGAACCCTACCCCTGCTCCCCCTAGCTAAGTGGGGGTCCCTGAGCGAGCCCCTAACCTGACCTTTCCCTCCTAGCTAAGTGTGGAGGTGTCCCTGAGCAAGACACCACCTAACCCTACCTGCTCCTCCTAGCTAAGTGTGGAGGTGTCCCTGAGCAAGACACCACCTAACCCTACCTGCTCCTCCTCCTAGCTAAGTGTGGAGGTTGTCCCTGAGCAAGACACCACCTAACCCTACCTGCTCCTCCTCCTAGCTAAGTGTGGAGGTGTCCCTGAGCAAGACACCACCTAACCCTACCTGCTCCTCCTAGCTAAGTGTGGAGGTGTCCCTGAGCAAGACACCACCTAACCCTACCTGCTCCTCCTAGCTAAGTGTGGAGGTGTCCCTGAGCAAGACACCACCTAACCCTACCTGCTCCTCCTAGCTAAGTGTGGAGGTGTCCCTGAGCAAGACACCACCTAACCCTACCTGCTCCTCCTAGCTAAGTGTGGAGGTGTCCCTGAGCAAGACACCACCTAACCCTACCTGCTCCCTCCTAGCTAAGTGTGGAGGTGTCCCTGAGCAAGACACCACCTAACCCTACCTGCTCCTCCTAGCTAAGTGTGGAGGTGTCCCTGAGCAAGACACCACCTAACCCTACCTGCTCCTCCTCCTAGCTAAGTGTGGAGGTGTCCCTGAGCAAGACACCACCTAACCCTACCTGCTCCTCCTAGCTAAGTGTGGAGGTGTCCCTGAGCAAGACACCACCTAACCCTACCTGCTCCTCCTAGCTAAGTGTGGAGGTGTCCCTGAGCAAGACACCACCTAACCCTACCTGCTCCTCCTAGCTAAGTGTGGAGGTGTCCCTGAGCAAGACACCACCTAACCCTACCTGCTCCTCCTAGCTAAGTGTGGAGGTGTCCCTGAGCAAGACACCACCTAACCCTACCTGCTCCTCCTCCTAGCTAAGTGTGGAGGTGTCCCTGAGCAAGACACCACCTAACCCTACCTGCTCCCTCCTAGCTAAGTGTGGAGGTGTCCCTGAGCAAGACACCACCTAACCCTACCTGCTCCCTCCTAGCTAAGTGTGGAGGTGTCCCTGAGCAAGACACCACCTAACCCTACCTGCTCCCTCCTAGCTAAGTGTGGAGGTGTCCCTGAGCAAG